>QEPC01006595.1:4718450-4744143 GCA_003113815.1 Sphenodon punctatus | reverse complement strand
CGCCGCCGCCCCCGGAGCTCCGCAAAGGTAAAGCACTGGCAACTTTAGTAGGGGTGATCCCTGGGGGGTTGCGGGGGTGTTAAACCCCCCCCAAGGGATCGGGTCTATATTTACTGGTGGCTGTGGGGACGCCGCGGCCGCTGGTGCTGGGGGGTGGGCTCTTTTTTTTAACAAAAATCCAGGCTGGGCAGGGTGGATGGGGGGTGTCCCCCCTTCCACCCGCGCAGCCTGGACTCGGGGAGGTTTTTTGTTTTTTTTACTTTTTTGGTGGGACTTACATTGCAGCCATTCATTTAAATGGCTGCAATGTAAAAAAATCCGGTACCCAGAATCCAGTAACGGGACCGGATTTACCGGGTTGAATCCGATAATGCCGGTACGCCCAGTACCGGCATTATCGGATTCCGGATTTACCGGTATTCCCACCCCTAGTTTCCAGGGTCACCTTTGGAGCTCTTCTTAAACTGCTAATCCTCTGCAACAGAGGAGAATTTTAGCAATAAGTTACATATTACTGATAGTAGTTCAGCAATTTCAAATATGAGTTCTTTGAGTAGTACCCATAGATGAATACCATCAGGCAGGTTGACTAGCTACAGTATAAAATTATGGATATTCAATAAAACCTCTTCTGGCATGATGCTAATTTCAGATAATTCATCAGATTTCTCACCAACAAAAATTAATTCTGGTGTGCATCTCACCCCAACATCCTGTCCAGTAAAAACTGGTGTAAAGAACTGATTTAGTTTCTCAGCAATGACCTTGTCATCTTTGATTGCCCCCTTTGTTCCCTGATCATGTAGCAGACCAACTGCATCTCTAGCAGGTTTCCTGCTTCTGATGTACTGGTGGGGGGTGAGTTTTGCTATTAGATTTCAAGTTGTTCCTCAAACTCCCTCTTGGCCTGTCTTATCATGGTTTTACACTTTCTCTGCCAGTGTCTGTGCTCATTCCTATTTACCTCATTTGGAATACTTTTCAATTTTTGAAGGACAATTTTTTGGCTTTGATAGCCTCCTTAATTTTACCATTTAGCCATACAGGTATTTGTTTGTGTCTTTTCCTGCTTTGTTTTTTTTACTTGCCTGTCCAGCCTCTTTTTGGAAAACTTCAGTGACGGAGAGACTACAACTTCCCTAGGCCACTTATTCCATCGCAGCCCAGCTTACTGTTAGGAAGATTTTCTGATAATTAACTGAACGCTGTCTTCTTGTAAATTAAGCCTATTATTTTTAGTCCTGTTTTTTGTAGCAATGCCGAACAATTCCTCACCATCTTCTTGATGGCAGCCCTTTAGGTTGCTATCACATCATCCCTTAATCTCTTTTTTTGCTAGGCCAAATCACCTCCACCATTAAACTTAGTTACTCTGTCAATGAAGAAGACCAGTTTAGCCTGACATGACCTGTCCAGACAAATCCATTCTTCGTTCCTGGCTTGTTGCTTATCAGTGCCTTCTTCCCCAGTTTGCGCATGTGATGAATCCCCACTGACAAGTATTTAGGAAAGGGTTGTCTGGCTTGGGACTCCCTTTGTTCGAGTTCAGGTCCCACTCCTGATCATGGAAGCCAGGAGAGCAGCAGTAGCTGGGCTGTCAGGGGAGGACATCTGTGTCAGTGGATGTTAGTGGTCAGGCATGTATGCTCCCAAGATCTCCTCTGAGGAGTCAGAGTGCAGAGAACACAAATATGTATTGTAGGCAGCAGTACTGTCTCCTGGGCTGCAGTGTGTCTTGCATCTAGTCTGAAGCATTGGGCCAAGATCCTTAAGTCAGGTGGTGAGGCAGGTATTGAGAACAGCTCCTACCCTGGCTGAAGCCTAAGTTATTGGGGGATTACCTGATGTATTGGTAATACTCATGGGCAGGAATAATCTTCCCCATTGGCCTGGGTGCAAAATTCTCTTCAACAAAAAAGATTTTTTTGTCAGCCTCTGGCTGAGGTCAGCCAGCTAAGTGTAGGCACCCAAATCTGTTTAGAAATTCTACAATGTCAGATATGGCAACACATCTCAGCCCACCAGCATGAACAGAGCTCAGCATGAACAAGGCCAACAAAGCTATAGGCAGCTGGGTTTCAGTTCAGGTTAGACAGTAATTGCCTCTTTGGGTAACCAGATCGATGCTCCTGAATTTTTCTGGAGAGACAGGGTGCACCTGACTTATAGAGGCAATGTCCTTTATTTGGGAGAAGCTGCTACAAGCATTGTGACTGTGCCAGGTACCCAGCTTGTGGGGGGGGGGGGGAATAGGGGCCACCTGGATGGTTCCGGAGTCCCCTGTGGCACCCATTCCAGGGTGCAAGTTAAATAGTTGGTCAATTGCATTAAATAACAACTAACTTGTCCTGTTGTGACAGGGAGAGCAGTGGAGGGGTGACTGCTGGTTTTTGTTTTTGTTTTTTAGCTTGGTGGCATTGCCCATGGAGGAGGGAGCAGGTGGGGGGTGCCCTTCCTTAGGCTGGGTGGTCTGGGAACAGGATCTTGCCCCTTTCCTTCCTCCCCTTCTTGCCCACTAGGGGCAGAGTGGTGGTGGCCCTGTGGATGATGGCAAGTTCACAAGGTGGTTCAGGACTCTGGCCCTATAATGATGCTATGGACGGGATAGGGAGGTCAGATATGCAAATTTTAGAGGACACAGGGCTACATTAGCACCAATGCAGCCCTGCAATCTGTATTTCTAAAGTGTCCTCTAAACTTTGCATATCTGGCTACCCTAAAGTTAATTTGTGAAATAAAGTAGCAGCTCCTACTTTGTTACCTTGTAAAAGATGGGAATGTGGCTTTGGTAAAAAATCAGAGGAGTGATGGAAACAGGAACCACAGGCAGTGACAATGAGAATCAAACTGAAGTTGAAAAAATGATACCTGGTCATTGTTAAGCTTTGAAAATCCTGATTTTGCATTCTCTTGTATTTCATGTTTCTGCATTCTGTATCTACTCCACTGAAATACATTTGGGTTAAATAGGACCCCAAACACTTGTATATATCCATACTTCTTCAGGGGTGTGCAGGTGAAAGAGTCATTTTGATTGTGTAACTAAGCCTGTGGCAGCTGCCTGTGGCAGGATGGGCGGGGTAGAAGTTTTCCAAATAAATAAATAAAAATACCTGGTCCATTATACACACAATTCGCACTGAGGTGAAACCTGAAATTCCTCATAAAGCGTGGCTTGCCAATTTTCTTTTACAGAGATTTTATTTTAGGAATACATTGCATGCTAGTAGGATCTTAATAATACCTCTTATGCTAAGACATCTCCAGTTAGTAGGATTTATTTGCATGTGAGAATTTGTGAGCTGATGTTGACTGGGTTTGCACACTTATTGTGAACATTTGTTTGTTTGCAATAGCTTGGTTGAAAAAGTTGTTTATTACTAACTTGGCCTAAAAGGTTCAGTGCAGGTTCCCTACTATTAGGCAAATCTACATTGTCAACCAAGCCTATTAATAATTTAGTTGCAACGCCATACTGCCTTTCTGGGACTATAGATTGTCTCTGGTGAGTATGACTTGTTGTTTTCCTCATGACTGTTATTATATAATGATTACTCAAGTTTACGTTCCAGGTTTGGAATGTTCCACTGGTAAACTTTCAGAAACTTCCTTCAATTCACTAACATATTCATCAGTTCAATGAAAAATACTCCAAAGAGCTCTTGTCATTCTTTTATTTTCTTCCCCTTGGTTACAATGTGGAAATATAGGCTTGATTAATAATATCATCCTAAGGTTAGTTTGGGGCACCTATAACTCTGTCAGAGAGGTGCCTCTTGAGTACACGGGAAGCTAGAAGCATTCCACGTTGTTTCTCATTCCTGAGGTACAAATACTCACAAAGGCACCATTCGGATAGAGTTATGAGACCCATCTGCACATTTTTCTTGCATTGGAAAGGGGGAAGAAAGAGTAGAGAAGAGGGGAGATGGAGGAGAGACGAACAGAGAGACAGGGAGAGGCATAATGAAAATCAGTTTAGATAAATTAAAGTCTCTAACGTAGGCCTCTTCCACCCTAGGGACTCAACTGACATTTAGTGGGACAGTTGGGTATGGATTGGCTCCTCTCCCTCCCCCCATTTCCAGAGGCCCAGGGAAAGCTGCTGGTATGGTCTGTGGTTGCCTTGGGGCAACAGCCAGATTGTGAGAGCAGAAGGCGAGGTGATTTGCCCCTGTTTTTAAATGTGGGTGGCTTGCTGTGCTTTTTGCACCCACAATTGGGTGCATGCCCTTGGGCAAGCATATACCACACTAGAAGCTTGTCCAGGATTCATCGGGTATGAAGTGAGTGGAAGAAGGACGAGTCCATGCACCTCACTAAAGACAAGGTGAGCCCCTAGATAAAATTGTCTTGTAAAACCCCTTTACACAACTCTAGCATGGCTTACTTACACTTTTAAGCTCATCTATCTTGCCAGAGTGATGTTTTTAAAAGACTTTACATAATTGGGAAGTTAATGTAGACAATGGCTTGGACAGTGCTATCTGGCCTATAGGGCACATTGAAACCTCTATGACACCAGGTTCAGATCCTTCAGAGTCCTGCTGGAGATAGACTGAGCCATGGAAATGAAGACCTCTTTCTTTAGTGAGATGACAGAGCCTGCATACTCGGGTGGATTATTCTCAAAGCAGCAAAGGCACATGCTTCCAAGGAAAAAGGCAACTTTCTTTTGTCTAACCCCTCCCCCCCCCAACAAACAAATAAATAGTTGTTTGGAAAAAGCAGAAAGGAATGAGTGAATGGATGGCCTAGTTGTTAGCATGCAGGCGCAGCCACAACACATTCTTGCTCTCTGGGAGGGAACTCAGAGCTCAGCCTGTGCTGCTTTCTCTTGTGGTACTGGTGTTGTGCATTGGCTGGCTTGCTAGAATACATTCAAAATCAACAGTTCCCCCACTTTCACATGGAAACCATTCCAAAAATGTACCTGCCTTGGGTTTGCTGGAGAGATGTCAATGAATAATGGCTGGGACTTTTGCATTTGTATCTAAGCCCCAAACCTGGCAAGCTCTGAATTTCATTGCCGTGTTAATGACCAGATTTTAGGTAATTTCCCAATCACCAAAGTGATTATACTGAATGGCCAATTCTGCTCCATTTTCCAGCTTTGACCCAGCCTCTGACTCAATTGCTGCCTGAGTCCTGCTCTAGCCCTGTGCCACCTGATTGCCTTGGTCTTCCCAAACCTGGAGCCTCACTTGATTTGATCACGTAACTCTTGGTTCCTGCATATCAATTCGGCATGGTTCTTCAGCTTTGGATTCCCTGGGTAGTCCTGAAATTGTTCTGACCATGATTTTGGCTTGCCCTTGACTGACCATGAATTCTGACCCTGCTTTGGCATCTGACAGACTACGTCCTGACCTAGGCCCTTTTCTAATGGGGGCGGGTGTGTGCAGGGATGGGTGGTCAGCACAGTGGGTGGGTGGTGCGTGGGGGTGCATTCCCACAGACACCCACCCACCTCCACTCATCTCCATGCACGGACCATTGGGCATTGCCACCTGTTGCACCATGTATGGGTGATGGGTGCAGTGCGGGAGCATGCACACACCTCTACCCACTGCCAGCAGCATTCCCATGGGTGCCCACTGATCCCCCCTTCCTGCACCCACTTCTGCGTTTGCACTGACGCCCCCCCCCCACCTGCACACGTGTGCGATGGGGGGTGTCCACGTGAAAACGGCCCTAGGTACCTGACAGTAGCTCCGCCCATTCATTCAGTTTCCCAGAGATTCAAATACCCCTGCCCTTGGAGTGTGAGGGGCCAAACTTAAAGAAGGAATTGTCCACTGCATCTGACACAGAGAGTGAACATGCCACTTCTTTCTCCTCACCCCTGTTTTTACACCTACATCAGAGAGGATTACTCATCATGATTTTTATAAAGCCATATTAATGCTATAAAGTACATTAATCATATATGAAAAGGGGGGGTGCAGAAGGCACATCAGTCATTTCATTTTTGTTTTAGTTTCTAAAAACCTGTTTGTGATGTGCTGTGATTTTTAAAATTATTTTTAATGAAATAAAACTAAAAAATAAAAATGGTAGTCCTTTATGACCTCCCCCCACCGTCCAAACACAAATTTTCCAAAATGGTAGCCGCGGTTTCCAAAACAGAATCAGGTGGCCATTTTCCATAATGGTCGTAGTGGCCATTCTGCACATGCATAGCCCTTTCCCAAAATGGTGCCAACATTGCCGGTGCTATTTTGAAAAAGGGTCTGTGTGGTGGAATGGGAGACCAAACCAATCTTGTTACAGTGTGCAAGCGAGAATGGTTCTGGTGGCCATTTAGCGCATGCACAGTGTTTTTTAAATTTTTGTTATTGTTAATAAAATAAAATGAAAACATAAAAATGAAAATGAATGAAATCAAATGAATGTAACTTGCTTATTCATTTGTTGTCATTATCTTGGCTACAAAACAAATCTCCAATCTCTTTCAAGTCTTCTGGGTTTACAAGTCCACAAATAAGTTCCGGATGCATTCTTCACTCTCTCTCTCTCTCACACACACACTGCCCTGAGGCAGTTCCTGGATGCATTCTTCACACAAACACTGCCCTGAGGCAGCCTAAAGTAGCCACCGCTGTAGACGTGAGGGGTTTCCATGGTCACCAATTGACCACAGCTGCCTGGAGAAAAGCAGTTTACCAGGAGAACTTTTTACACACAGAAGTTCTGGAAGAAGTTCTGTGCAGAAGTTCAAAGAACCGGATGTTTAAGATCTGGGTGAGTGATTTAGACAAACAGAAAGTTCAGGATGTAACCGCAAACATGAAGGAGAAATGTGTGTGTAAAAACACCCAGTGACTCTTACCTAATGCCTTTTCTCCAAGGAGCTGGACACTGAAATTAGTGGAAACTGAGAGTACAGAGCATGATGGTGCCTTTGACATTTTGCTGCCCAGGGCAATTGTCTATTTTTCCTCCTCAGCACATGAGTGAAGATAGACAAATCTTTTCTCCAAAGGGACCTTGTGTGGCTGGAAATATGAGCAGGAAATAGCACAATTAGATTCAACCCAGAAAAATGTGAGCTAATATATCTTGGGAAAAATAGCACTGACTACATATTCAGTAGGAAGGAAATAGCTGGAACACACTGTCTATAAAAGATTGGAAAAAGATAATAAGCAACAAGTTAGATATGCTCCTTCAGCACAACATGTCAGTAATTGTCATTGTGGGCTATGTAAATGTCCTTCCCTGTATGATACAGATTATGTAGATTTGCATATTGAGCACAGGCTCAACCCTTATTCCAGAACAAGCCCATGCGTTGGAATGAATTCAGCAAAAAGCAAGAAAAATGGTTGAGGGCCTGGAGGAAATTAGTGAAGATTTAGAGAATGTATATCTTGGCTAAGCAATGACTATTCAAGAGCAGAGGGGTATGGGGGCCATCTCTATGAAATGTCAGGCTGGCTGCAAAACCACTCCAGTGGTGTCCCTGCTCAATAGTCAGCGTGCTCTTTAGTGCTGTCTTTTAATGAGTGCTTAATTTGGTTGTTTTGTGCCCGCACCACCCACATGACCAGACAGAGACATGCTCTGGGGTTAAAAGGCCTTGGCCGCAAATTTATTAAAACATCACTTACACATATGAGCAATACACCCATATTCAAACAACCTGTGTGCCTAATAGCGGGGAGGAGCCATGCACAAAAAACAGGCCCAAGGGGGGGGGGGTTGAGCTAAATCTCACCCTCCCTGCCTGGGTGAACCGACCCTTCGAATTCACCCTCCCCTTGGGTCAAGCCGGGTTATCAGCCCCAAACCAGCCATTCCGAGCCTGGGCTGGGGCCCTGGCCTTATGACCCCCCCGCTTCCCAAGTGGTAACGGGTACAAGCGCGACCCCTCAGCTCATAGGGAGCCTTACCACAGCATGGTTCCTACCCCACTAACCGCCATGAAAAGGGGGGAGGCAATGCTACTCCACCCCTTTCCCCCACACAGGTACCCCAAAATGCACATGTATGGCATCTCTCAAGTCCTCCAACCAGAAAGTGTTCCCCTGAACTGATAAATGTACGCCATCGCGTAGGAAGAGGTCAGCGTGCTGGCTCCCAATCCTTTCGTGATGCACCACCGTGCCACCCAAATGCCTTACGAACACCCACATGGCCCTGTTGATTTTGCGTTTGGCGCGCTCAATCTTGCCTGGTGCGTTGGCATACCGCCAAACCCTGCGGGCAAGCAAATCAGACCACCACATGAGTGCTCGAGGCCAACGAGCTGCCAATCCCAAGATGTCAGACTTCATTGCGCCTGTGAGGTCCCATGCGCTGCGCAAACCTAGGTCATTCTCCCCCAGATGGATGATCAGGATGGCGGGCGGCCCAAATCGATCGGCCCTGCTGAGAAGCAACGGGACCAGCTGGTCCCAGCGCATACCGCTGCACCCGATCCAATAGAGGCGAGCGTGCAGCCCACAACCGAGTTGGGTACCAAAGCCAGAGTTTGCCGCACAGCGTTCGGCCCACCGCACAATGCTATGGCCACAGATCCACACACTTGGCAACTGGTCGGCGCCTGCAGATAAGCAAGACAACAGAAATATTATAACCCTGATGGGGCAACTGCGGGGGGGACGAAAGGCCTCATGTAGGTGCGATAAGCCCCAGACCACCACCGGCCTATGGCCATGATTTGCGCTGATGCCAGGCCCCCTGCTGCTGCCGTGGACGCTGCTCCGATCCTGAAAGAGTGAGACCCGTAATCAGCCAGCAACATTCCTAGTGTTGCCAATCCTTTTCTAAAAACAGCCTGAAATTGGAATTTTGTCAATTTGGCTCCCCCGGAATGAATTAAAAGAGTGCCCTCTAACCTTGGTTGCACCTGCAAATATTCCGCCATTGCCGCCACTGGGCACACCAGCCCTAGCGTGGCTCAGTGCAGCGTCAAGTGATGGCCCCTCCCCCCTTGGTCAGTCTTAGAATGCTGAATTGTGATACTGATAGCGTCAGGAGCACACGTTACGTCCTTGATGTCGAGGGTCACACCCCTCCGATCTCCCTGTGATGAGGGCACCAACTCGCTAATGCGCAATGCCCCAAAAAACGCTATTGAAAAGGCAGGTCTGAAAAGTAACCCCTCATATGGGGATGAACATATGCGGGGCAGTGCTGCTGACAAACGAGCCAGAGTGTCAACCGAAACTGGTTGACGAGTATCCCTCCATTGGCACCGCTCCCTGGCCCACCCATCGACAGCCCTGTGAAGGCGATAGCTCGCACACGGGTCGGCAGTCCCCTGAGCCTTGCTGAAAAAGGCAATAGCCGCCAAGTGACACCGAATGGTGCGAGGCACCAACCCACAGCTACTCAAGTGTGCCGCAAACCACTCCACTTGATAGGTTGGGATGGGCCAAGATTCCTGCAACCCATGGGCTGAGAGAAAGCTGTGGAATTCCTGAAGCGCAGACACATAGGCTCGCCACGTAGAGTCTGACACGGCGGCTCTAACGCCCTCATCTATCCTTCATTTCCAAGCTTCCACAAATCCTCTGGCATCGCTTTTTGGTTGATGTTGGCGCTGGGCGCCAGGGAATGGAATCACTCCATCTGAAAGCGAGATAGGGAATCAGCAATCTCATTGTGAACACCGGGTACATATTTGGCCGAAAAATACATATTGATGGAGAGACACTTCAACACAAACCGGCGAACCAGGACCATAACTCTGCTGGACTTACTGGACTGGTGGTTGATCACTTGCACCACCGCCTGGTTATCAGACTAGAAGCATATGTGAGAGTACCCCGAAGCGATGACCCCAGAGTTCCAATGCTACCAGGAGTAGGAAGAGCTCTAGGAATGTTATGTCCCTGACAAGATCGCTGGCCGCCCAGTCCAGTGGCCATCGTTGGGCACACCAGCTACCCTGAAAGAACACTCCAAAGCCAATCCCACCAGCAGCATTGGATACCACCTGCATGTCAGCTTCAAGTAGCCATACCTCCCGCCACGTGGAGATCCCATTGTAGTTCTGAACGAATGTAAGCCATACCAGGAGGTCCGCCCTGATCCCCTTAGTTATGCGTACGCGATGGTGGGGAGCTGACAACCCTACAGTTGCTCTGCCGAGCCGCGCACAGAATGCCCGACTCGGGGCTACAAACCTACAAGCGAAGTTGAGGTGACCCAGTAAAGTTTGGAGTGCCCTCAGCGTCACCTTTTTGGCAGCCATGGTGTCTGTGATCAGGCCCTGCAATGTGGTCAGTTTGTCTGGTGGGAGACTAGATGTGCAAGACACCGTGTCAATAATTATTCCTAAAAAGGAGATACGTGTTGCGGGACCCTCGGTTTTCTCATCGGCTAGTGGGACGCCCAATTCTCCCACAACCGTAGCAAACACACCCATTAAATGGGCACATTCTTGGGTACCCGCCCGCCCTGAGAAGAGATAATAATCGAGATAGTGTGATATGGACGCTAAACCCACGTGGGCCTTAGCTGCCCACTCCAGCATAGTACTGAAATGCTCAAATGCAGTGCAGGAAATGGCACAGCCCATGGGCATGGCTTTATCATAGAAAAATTGGCTGTCAAATGAAAAACCCAATAGGTTGAAATCCCTCGGGGATACCGGCAGGAGGCGGAAAGCTGACTTTATGTCGCACTTCCCCATTAGTGCCCCCTTGCCACATGCCCTCACTGTGCGCACAACTGAATTGAATGTGTATTGCACTGAGCACAAACTGGGATCAATCCCATCATTAACTGAGCTGTCCTTGAGGTAGGACAGATGGTTCTATTTCAAAGCCCCGAGAGGGGCAGGGGGAATCCCCACGTCTGCGCTGCCGGTGGTGGCGCCCCCCCCAGCAGTTCTATTTCAAAGCCCCGGGAGGGACAGGGCAGGGCAGGGGGAATCCCCGTTTTGAGGCCCGGCAGAGGCGGAGGGAACCCCCCATGTGGAGCAGAGGCTCCCGGCGGCGGCGCCCCCTCCCCCCGCGGTAGTTCTATTTCGAAGCCCCGGGAGGGGCAGGGGGAATCCCCGTTTTGAGGCCCGGCAGGGGCGGAGGGAACCCCCCATGTGGCACGGAGGCGCTCGCCGTCAATTAGGAGCCCGTGGGGGGGGGGAGCTTGAAAGCCCTGGTAGGGGCAGGGGGAATCCCCCACATGGAGCGCTAGTGGCGGCGGCGGTGCCCGTTTCAGTTTGGCCCCGTTGGGGGAATCCCATGGCCCCGGTGGGGGAATCTCCCACATGGAGCGCTGCCAGTGGCGGCGCCCATTTCAGTTTGGAGTCCCCCACGTGGAGCCGGTTCAGTTTGAGAGTCCCAGTAGGGGCAGGGGGAACCCCCGACAGCGGCGCCCATTTAAGCTTGAAAGCCCCAGTAGGGGCAGGGGGCCCTGTTAACCCCCCCGCCAAGTGGATCCAAGCCCCCAGTGGGGTGGGGTGGGGGCTGAATTCAAAGCCCCCATGTGGCGCTCACCAAGCTCACTTACCAAGCTAGAAAGAAAGCCTCCGCGAACGACCGCCGGGATTACAGAGAGGAGGAGGCACCTGGCTGGCACAGGTAAATATACCCATCTACGCCCACCCAGGTGCCCCTCCTCTCCCCCTTATTGGCCCCCCGGTGCCATCGTGCAATAGGCAGGCGGGGGGAGGGCAAAGGAAACCCTTGCCCCCTCCCCGCCCGGCACCCTGTTCGGGGAGGGCGGTCACAAACTCACCCCCCCCCCGCTTAGGGCTAGGGGGGTGTCCCTTCTGGAGAGTATGGCCATGGAGCTAGAAACTGCTTACTCTGAAATAGTCTCATTGACGCCCATAGGGAGTAAGTGGTTTGCAGATCACAGCTTATATACATTAGTCATTCTTAGAACAAGCACTGGCTTGCATTGAGAATTTCCCAATTATCCCCTTTCAATATCTGCACAGTCTCAATAATACAGAAATATCTTTTATTGGACCTTTATTGGACCAACTTCAGTTTGGGGAGGTGCAAGGTTTTGGACCTCACAGTAGGTGAAAACAGACGTGACAGTATGCGTTAGCCCACTTTAGTCCGGGACTCATCTGCTTGTTTGTTCCGTCACAGCCAGATGTTCACCCACACTGCAGGTGGCTGCCTGCTGTGGGTGTGGGATGCGTTGGCTGGAGAAGCTTGGCAATGCAGCCTGGGCTAATATGCGTCATCCCATCTGTTCGGCCTGCTCAGCCCCACCACAAGGTGATGTCCATGGATCGGGCCTAGAGGTGCATGCTCACCTGGCCTGCTGAACAGCTGTGGGGGGGAGGGAGGGGGGCTGGAGGAGCACGCACACCCAGCCCCAGGAGTGCCCCATATCAGCTGTTTGGCAGGCCAGGTGTGCACACCAAAAACTGATGGGAGCCCCGAGGAGGTGTTTGGTGGGCCAGGTGTATGCACCAAACAGCTGATGCGGGGGTCCCCCAGGTGTATGCACCAAACAGCTAATGGGGGGGTGTGTCCCCCAGGAGTGCACTCATCAGCTTTTGGGCAGCAACCCTTCTTGNTGGAGATCCCATTGTAGTTCTGAACGAATGTAAGCCATACCAGGAGGTCCGCCCTGATCCCCTTAGTTATGCGTACGCGATGGTGGGGAGCTGACAACCCTACAGTTGCTCTGCCGAGCCGCGCACAGAATGCCCGACTCGGGGCTACAAACCTACAAGCGAAGTTGAGGTGACCCAGTAAAGTTTGGAGTGCCCTCAGCGTCACCTTTTTGGCAGCCATGGTGTCTGTGATCAGGCCCTGCAATGTGGTCAGTTTGTCTGGTGGGAGACTAGATGTGCAAGACACCGTGTCAATAATTATTCCTAAAAAGGAGATACGTGTTGCGGGACCCTCGGTTTTCTCATCGGCTAGTGGGACGCCCAATTCTCCCACAACCGTAGCAAACACACCCATTAAATGGGCACATTCTTGGGTACCCGCCCGCCCTGAGAAGAGATAATAATCGAGATAGTGTGATATGGACGCTAAACCCACGTGGGCCTTAGCTGCCCACTCCAGCATAGTACTGAAATGCTCAAATGCAGTGCAGGAAATGGCACAGCCCATGGGCATGGCTTTATCATAGAAAAATTGGCTGTCAAATGAAAAACCCAATAGGTTGAAATCCCTCGGGGATACCGGCAGGAGGCGGAAAGCTGACTTTATGTCGCACTTCCCCATTAGTGCCCCCTTGCCACATGCCCTCACTGTGCGCACAACTGAATTGAATGTGTATTGCACTGAGCACAAACTGGGATCAATCCCATCATTAACTGAGCTGTCCTTGAGGTAGGACAGATGGTTCTATTTCAAAGCCCCGAGAGGGGCAGGGGGAATCCCCACGTCTGCGCTGCCGGTGGTGGCGCCCCCCCCAGCAGTTCTATTTCAAAGCCCCGGGAGGGACAGGGCAGGGCAGGGGGAATCCCCGTTTTGAGGCCCGGCAGAGGCGGAGGGAACCCCCCATGTGGAGCAGAGGCTCCCGGCGGCGGCGCCCCCTCCCCCCGCGGTAGTTCTATTTCGAAGCCCCGGGAGGGGCAGGGGGAATCCCCGTTTTGAGGCCCGGCAGGGGTGGAGGGAACCCCCCATGTGGCACGGAGGCGCTCGCCGTCAATTAGGAGCCCGTGGGGGGGGGAGCTTGAAAGCCCTGGTAGGGGCAGGGGGAATCCCCCACATGGAGCGCTAGTGGCGGCGGCGGTGCCCGTTTCAGTTTGGCCCCGTTGGGGGAATCCCATGGCCCCGGTGGGGGAATCTCCCACATGGAGCGCTGCCAGTGGCGGCGCCCATTTCAGTTTGGAGTCCCCCACGTGGAGCCGGTTCAGTTTGAGAGTCCCAGTAGGGGCAGGGGGAACCCCCGACAGCGGCGCCCATTTAAGCTTGAAAGCCCCAGTAGGGGCAGGGGGCCCTGTTAACCCCCCCGCCAAGTGGATCCAAGCCCCCAGTGGGGTGGGGTGGGGGCTGAATTCAAAGCCCCCATGTGGCGCTCACCAAGCTCACTTACCAAGCTAGAAAGAAAGCCTCCGCGAACGACCGCCGGGATTACAGAGAGGAGGAGGCACCTGGCTGGCACAGGTAAATATACCCATCTACGCCCACCCAGGTGCCCCTCCTCTCCCCCTTATTGGCCCCCCGGTGCCATCGTGCAATAGGCAGGCGGGGGGAGGGCAAAGGAAACCCTTGCCCCCTCCCCGCCCGGCACCCTGTTCGGGGAGGGCGGTCACAAACTCACCCCCCCCCCGCTTAGGGCTAGGGGGGTGTCCCTTCTGGAGAGTATGGCCATGGAGCTAGAAACTGCTTACTCTGAAATAGTCTCATTGACGCCCATAGGGAGTAAGTGGTTTGCAGATCACAGCTTATATACATTAGTCATTCTTAGAACAAGCACTGGCTTGCATTGAGAATTTCCCAATTATCCCCTTTCAATATCTGCACAGTCTCAATAATACAGAAATATCTTTTATTGGACCTTTATTGGACCAACTTCAGTTTGGGGAGGTGCAAGGTTTTGGACCTCACAGTAGGTGAAAACAGACGTGACAGTATGCGTTAGCCCACTTAGTCCGGGACTCATCTGCTTGTTTGTTCCGTCACAGCCAGATGTTCACCCACACTGCAGGTGGCTGCCTGCTGTGGGTGTGGGATGCGTTGGCTGGAGAAGCTTGGCAATGCAGCCTGGGCTAATATGCGTCATCCCATCTGTTCGGCCTGCTCAGCCCCACCACAAGGTGATGTCCATGGATCGGGCCTAGAGGTGCATGCTCACCTGGCCTGCTGAACAGCTGTGGGGGGGAGGGAGGGGGGCTGGAGGAGCACGCACACCCAGCCCCAGGAGTGCCCCTTATCAGCTGTTTGGCAGGCCAGGTGTGCACACCAAAAACTGATGGGAGCCCCGAGGAGGTGTTTGGTGGGCCAGGTGTATGCACCAAACAGCTGATGCGGGGGTCCCCCAGGTGTATGCACCAAACAGCTAATGGGGGGGTGTGTCCCCCAGGAGTGCACTCATCAGCTTTTGGGCAGCAACCCTTCTTGGGAGCCCAATCCTACTGAGCCACATGGGTCTGGGAGTCCTGTCAATGTGGACAGCTCCTCAGGACGACCTGTGGCATGGAGGGACCTGTGATGGCACCCCTATGCTCAGGTTATGGGAGGGAGAGCTGCTTGTGTGAAGAGCCCTCCCCTCTCACCCAAGGAGTGGCAGCTGCAGTGGCACAGCCCGGGGTCAGCCGGGCCAGTTTGTAGAAGCCTTCATCCTGTCCATATAATACTGGATGGATTTTCAGATTTATGACTAACTGGGTAAAAAAATGTATCCTTTTGTAACCCTAAACAATGTATTATGGTCCCTTTACATTTATGTTATGTTTCTGCTTTGTGAGATACCAGTGTGGAAAGCTATTGAGTCGATGTTTCTGGGATCTGTAGAGACCTGGAGTAAGTAATAATTTCCAAGTCTGAATATGGCCCTAACTGTTATGATTGTAAAGTACACAAATGTCAAGGTGTTTAATTACCTTATGTTTGGCTACTTCTACTTATGCAACTATTACTACTACTACTACTACTATTTTACTACTATTTCTTCTACTCCTAGAGAAGTCAACTCAAATCCGAACCATGTTATGTTTGACATTGTGTAACACAGAATATAAGCCAGTTTCTACTACAATCACATTGTAACACAAACAGACAAGAAAAAACAGTGGAGAAAATGAAATGCTATTCCCATTTTAGAGATGGGAAACTGAGATATGAGATCGGGATTTCCAAGGAGTCCAGAATGTTCAGTAGCAATTTGGGGCCTAGGTTTGCTCCTTTGAAAACCCCAGCAGCATCCTCCATGCCACATTTTCCAATGTTTTCCGTAGCACTCAGAACTCCAAATTACATCAATGACGTAAGATGAAATAGCTCAGCACCTCTGAAAAATCAGGTCAACAGCAAGTTGTCCAAATCACACAGGAACTCTGTGGTAGAGCCTGAAACTGATCCAGTTCTCTTGACATTAAATTCAGTGTTTAATCACATGACCAGCCTCCCTTTTGATCTGACACATACATATTTGGACTATTAGCTTGGGAACTCTGTATTGAACTCTATTTGCTTTATATCAATATCTCTAGCCATCATGGAATCTTATTGTAATTTATCAACATCTTTTTCCCCCAAATATGTAAATCCTTGCATAGTGCTAATATTTTAATAATAAAATCAGAACCAATTTAATTGAGCATGAGTGATTTAATTTTTGATTTTATTCTCTAGTGTACACACATTTCTTTTGCAGTAACAGCAAGTACAAGGTTCATGGCATTTAAATTAATGTAGGCTTTAGCTAAAACCAGCTTGCAATAAGTAGAATTTTTTTTTTTTTTTTAAATATATTAATTGGAGGCCTTCACGTTAAGCCCTGAAACACATTTTTTGGTCCCCTTGTGCCTTGTTTCCAAGATGGTAGCACCTGGAAAAACATGCAGCTAGATTTTTGTAATAGATATGAGCTCAGATAGTAAGGAGTGCATTAGACCAGCTCCTTTGAAACTGGTGGCGATCTTGGTGGAAGCCAGTGGTCGGGTCTCATACAAAGGAGCAAGAGCCTATTAGTCTGTTCGTGAAAAACACCAGACTCGCACATTTTCTACGTAACACACTGGGGAAACTGGCAGCCACTTATTAAGCATCCAAAACAAAATGTTTTGGATCTAATGCTGGCGAAAGGTTGCTGCTTTCCTTATGACTGTGTTTTGATTAGCTGACCCTGCTGTTTCATTTACTAATTCCTTCATGAGAACAATCCCCATTTTGATGAGGCAGGGTTTCTCGGTGCAATGACAAGTTCACGGACATCCTTGTGAAAAAATTATTTCAATCTTTAAAGCAAGTTTCAGTGTTAACATGATTTGATTAATTACTACAGCGCATAATGGCTTCATTTCAGGCTGTTTTCTGTGGTGGGAATGATTAGAATCGCCCATGACCTTGTCTAAGTTTGCAGCAAAATACATAAAGTGGGAAATGTGAGAAGTTAATTCCTAAATACATAATTTTATGCTGGAAATGGTTTTCCCCAATTTGACTTGCTCTTTACCCACAGGATCGTGCTTTTATTTATTTAAGAGGGAGACATTTAGCCTCTTTGTCAAGTGAAATTTGCGGGAAATGTCCTCCATATGACACAATTGCCCTATCATTAATGATTCATAAAATTGTCCCCTATCTGTACATCTGCAATAATAGCCCAAGTAATGGAGTGGAGAGTGTCTTTGTATTGTATTTGTTTTTCAATAGCCGTGCAACCAAATTAGAGTGATCTAGTGCAAACACATGTCTCCCAATACGTGGGAACAAGAGTGGATGAATAATTGTTTGTCTAGTGTAAATTCTAGACAGCAAATATTGCCCATATTTCAAATGTAAACACTGCCACATGTATCTAATTTATTCCAGTCTGGGTATATTATTCTTTTCCTACCTAGAGGTTTTTGAGTGCTTAAGGTTTACCTCAGTCCTCAAGAAAGTGAACCACAAGCAGCACTGGTAGAAGCCAGTGATAGTTTAGAAAAGTACTACATGAGCGTTCCCACAACACTCCTTAGTCTTGATTAATAGCACCCCAGTGAATCCACTTCTGAGCCTCTTCTGATCAAGGGACTGTCAATGGTGTGAAATAGTTTAGTAGTTTTTGCAGGTGGACTCTCGTCCATTGAGGACCAGCTGACCTCAAATCCTTTTGGTTCCAGTATTGACGAATGAGCACAGTGTTAGGAATCAGGTAATCCTCGGTTCTTCTCTGTGCTCTACAATAGACTGTGTCACTTTGGACAAGTCACGTCTCTTGGAGTAGGTTTCCCTATTTACAAACTAGAGATAATAATGGCTGTCTACCTCACAGAGAACTTGGGATAGTTAATTAATTAATGGATAATTCCTCCACCATTGACTTTGCCATTGACTTCAGAGGCTGGAGGGTTGTGTCCTCAATGTTTATATAAAGTCTGGTGAATTGAAAAATAAATTAAAAAAGACACAAATAATCCCATTGAAGTAAATAGGACTACTCTTAATTAGCCATAGTGGGTGTCTTTAGATGGACACCTGCTCCGCCCTACTCCCAGTGGTTGGGTCTCATACAAAGGAGCAAGAGCCTATTAGTCTGTTCATGAAAAAAACAGACTTGCACATTTTCCACTTAACACACTGGGGAAACTGGCAGGTTTCCTGTCTATGTAAAGGTAGGCCCACCCTGGGGTGAGGTGGAGCAGGAGTGGAGCAGGCACTGCCTGCTCTGGCCAGTTCTGCTCCCCGGTGCTCTGGAACATCCCGGAGAACCACGAGTAAACTGTGCCACTTGAACTCAGAGCACTGGCTGGGAGTGGAGCAGTGGTCCATCTAAAGGGCAGATGGCCGCTGCAGCTCTGCTCCTGGCCACGGGTTGCCCTGGCAACCACCATAGAGCTGTGGGCAGCAGCCGAGAGTGGCTGCCGTTCTGTCCGCAGCTGTATGGTGTGGGGAGGGGGTGTGCGTGAGCAAACTGTGATCTGTGGCAGCAGGGGGCTCCATTTAAACCCGTCACTGCTGGAGCAGACCTGGGCGTGGCCCCCCAGAGTGGACCTGGGAGTAGCCACCCCTGGGTCTGTCTGAAAACACGCAGTGTGTTAACCATATAAAGAAGGTGTGGGGAGCCTTTTACTTTCCAGGGGCCAAGAAGTTAGAGGCAAGGGTGCTAAGGAGCGCACTTAGGAAGTGGAGGATCCAGATCATGGATCTGTGCCCTTGTGACATGTCCTCTTCTCTGCTTTCTTATCCTGAGCTCAGTATTTCAGTGCATGGGGGTAGGAACTGGATCCAGGGTCCAGATTCAGGAACTGGAAAGGGGCCAAGTTAAAAACTAGCCATGAGCCACATTTGGCCCCTGGGCATGAAGTTCCCCACCCCTGAATAGAGCACAAAATGATAATATTATCTTATTTTATTGCTGCAGAGTTCATTCAAGACCAGGGCCCCACCACACAGCACCTAATGCAAACAAAGAACAAAAAGACAGCCTATTAGTATTATGAAAGTTTCCAGCAATAACCTTCCCGTTCTCAGTTCAGTTTTAGTTAATCTGGTTGCACTGCATTTAATCTACCCAGCACATCTCATTTTAATTTAAACCCAATACTCTAAAAGCTGAAAATATTTTACAACATAGAAAAACACTTTCAAGGAATGCTTGCTCCTCTGGGATGTTTCCCACTGTGTAGAGAACATGTACAGAGCTGATGATGGTGAACTGCTTGTTTTAATAGAGATGTCAAAATGAAGTGTTACTTCTCTTTGGCTGAGTTATAGGGGCACTATTTAAAAAGCTTGCTCACTCTCCAACATTTGAAAGAGTTCTATGGATATGGTTTTGTGCACACCTGTGAGAGTTTTGTTTCTTTTGTCATCTGTCCGGCCACAAAACTAGTGGCAGAGCCAAGTGAGAAATATTAATGAAATGAGTTCCATTTCATTTATTTATTTATTTATTTAATTTTAAAATAATTTTATTACATTTCTGTGGTGTCTGTTAAATATGTAGGCATTTTCCTGTGATGCAGGATGATAATCTACATCCACTGTAAATATGACGTTGTTAGCAGCTCAGGGTGTGAATGTGATTTCTAGTTGGTACAGGTATGCATCACAAATGACACCCTCATTAGCAGTCCCCAATTTTGGTGGCTGAATACGAGTATAGATTTTACCCCTTAGTTCTGACTGTGTCATGTCTCTTTTTCACCATCATTCAGGCACCACAGGCTGACTTGTTTGAATAGCCTCAAGCAGCAAGGTTTTAGCTCAAATGCTTGAATGAAGCAAACTGTCATGTAGATCTCATAGCATTAGGGAGAGATCAGACAGGCTGTGAGGTCCAATGACTGGACAATGGACATTGAGATGTAGGACTTGCCCATCATGCAGTTGAAGTAGGTTTGGTATTCATGGAAGTGTGAGATGATTTCTTGCCATGGAGGTTAGTTGCATGAACTATTGTTGTCTTGGCCACTCTAGTGTGATCAGAATGCAGGTGCCATTGTCCATGAGTAGTTTGGAGAGAACTCGAGGGATAAGTGAATATCAGGGAAATGTATAGCTGAAGGTTATTCTCCAGTGGAACAGGAAAGCATTGTTTAGAGAGTCCTTTCCCTTCCCTGCTCTGCTGCAAGACTGGACACATTTTGTGTTGCATGATGTTGCGAAGAGATCTATGACAGGATATTTATTTATTTATTTTTCATTCAATTTAATACCCCACCCCTCCTGCCATCAGGCAGCCTGGGGCGGCTTACAATATAAAATCCAATATAAAACATTTTTAAAACTGCTAAAAGGAGGATGACATTTAACACCACCACCATGACTTGAAAAGACTCTGGGCAGGAGCACAATTGTGTTCTAGATTGGTGGTCCAGCTGAGGTTGTCAGCTATGATGTTAGACTGGCCTGTAAGATGGGTGGCAAGTGGGAAAATGCTGTGACAAATGGCCCAGTTCCACAATGTCATGGCCTCCCAGCACAGGTGGCAAGATCGTGTGCCTCCCTGTTCATTGACATACCACATAGCTATGGTGTTGTCTGTAGGTATTTGGATTATTTATACGAAGCAGGAAGGCCTTCATAGCAAGATGGATAGCCCTAAATTCAAGCAAGCTCATGTGTAGGGTGCATTTCCAAGTACTTCTCACCCGCATGCCCTTGCAATGAGCGTCCCATCCGAGCATGGATGCATATGTAGTAATTAGAATTTGGGGGTTGGTCTAGGTGAAAGGGACGCCCTGTAACATATTGGTGTTGATAGTCCACCATGCCAATGTTCGAAGAATAGAGGAGGTATTATAACTTTTTGTGTTAAATTGTTGGTGGAAGGGTAGTACTGCCACGACATCCAGTGTTGAAGGTGTCTCATTCGGAGTCTGGCGTGATGAACGACTGATGTAGTGGATGCCATGATGTGACCTAGAAGCTGTAGAAAGAGTTGTACTGTCTGGCATGGTTGATCCTGTATAGTTGACACCAGATTCTGATTGTGCACAGTCTCTCATGGGGAAGGAAGCCCCGTTGTCTCATGGAGTTGAGATCTGTACCTATAAAGTGAATAGATTGGATAGGAATTAGTGTAGATTTTTAAAAGTTGATGACAAAGCCCAGTTGTTGCAAGAGGTCAACAGTAAATCGAATGACTTTTTCTAGCTGAGTTCTGAATTGCGAGGTAAGTGACCAGTCATCTAAGTATGGGAAAATGTGAACAGTGAACACCACTTTCCTCAGATAGGCAGACACGGGGGCTAGGGCATTTGGTGAATACCCTTGGGGCTGTGGAAAGGCCAAAGGATAGAACCTTATATTAATAGTGTTTGCATTCACATATAAATCAAAGGTATTTAGTATGGGCTGGGTGAATAGGGATGTGGAAATAGGCATCCTCAAGATCCAAAGCAGAGAACCATGTCCCTTTAGAGAGAAAGGAGAGGATATTTTTAGGGTAACCATTCTGAATTTAAATGCCCTTATGAACTTATTGAGGACTCTAAGGTCAGGAACTGGCCAAAGACCATCATCTTTCTTAGAGACCACAAAGTATCTGGAGTAAAATGATTTACCACTGAACTCCCAGGGACTGCCTCAATAGCACCTTTCTGTCAGAGAGTGTAAAGTTCTTGTAGAAAAGTCTCGTGAGAGGGTTCCTAAGGAGGGATGGGGAAGGGGGTTTGTGGTATGGTAATCTGGCAAGGTGAATGGTATAGTCAGTGGAGATGTGGTGTCGAGGACCCACTGGTCATTGGTGATAAAAACCCATCTCTTAAAGTTGGTGGAAAGTCTTGAGGGAAATGATGATGATAATTTGGGATATGGTTCTAGGCTCTGGATACTAGAACTAAAAATGTGAATTTTGTTTAGTGGAGGTGTCTGTAGTAGTAGAAAACTGCCTGGACCTCTCCCTGGGGTGATACTGGTGTTTAGCTTGGGAAGAAGGCAGAGATTGTTGAACATAGCCCATGGTGTATCTAGCTGACTTGCAGGTGGGGACATTGGAGTACCTTTTCTTAGTTTTGTAAGTTATTCCAAGTGCATAAGCTGTTCTTTTTGTATCTTTCAGCTTAGCATGAACATCATTGGTTTCTGCAGCAAAGAGACCCTGCTCATCGGAAGGTAATTTCTCTATTTTTGACTTTGTCTGAAAGGGCAAAGTGGTAGACCGGAGCCAAGCATGTCTCTGAGTAACAATGCTGTTTGCTATAGCCCTGGCTGCAGAGTCAGCTATGTGAGTGATTGTTGTGAGCTGGGATTGGGCTAGGTACCGGCCCTCAGCATGGCAAACTTCAGCTCGTTTCTTGTCCTCAGGTGACAATTTCTGTATTAATTGTCCTATAGTGTCCCAGAGGAGGTGCTGGAAAGTGGGCATGGCTGAGGCGTAGTTAGAGGACTGTAAAGTCATAGTGGCAGAGGAGAACATTGTCTATCTAAGATAAGGTCGTCTGAGACTTATTCTTGCCCAGGATGTCAATTTTCCTTCCCTCTTTGTCCAAGGGAGAGGTCTCAGTAGCCTTGTGCTGCTGGTGCTTAGAGGAGGCTTGAACAATCAAAGAGTTCAGAATTGGATAGTTCAAGAACATAGAATGGTCATCGGGGGAACAGGATAAAAGGCGCTGTACTGAAAATCGATAGGGGAGATTTGAGATGGAGTCTTCCAGTGTGTTGTAGAATGTTTCATAAGCTTCTTGGATAGAGGAATTGTGACCTTTGAAGGTGTGAACTCATTGAGAATTTTATAAATTGGATCCTCTTCTTCTTCCTGTACAGAAACTGTTTTGAGATGTAAAGCTTTCACCATCTTAGTCACAAATGACTGGCATTTCTTGTGGTTCTCCTCAGAGTATGGATATGAGCTGGGTCAGTGATGTTATCCAAAGAGGGCGAAGCAGGATCCTCAGGGTCATGTGGAGAGGTGTTTGAAGAAGGGGTATCCTAGTTTGGAGTCTCGCATGAGTCATCAGTCAGGTCCAAGACAGGATCAGGCTGGGTGGGTGGGGGGCTTGGTTAGGGTTCAGTAGTGCCTCCAATTGAGGTGGTATCTGAGGGGGGTGGCTGTAGCTGTGTAGGGGGCGCCTGCGGAGGGGGATGACTGTAGTTGTGTAGATGTCAGGATAGACAGTGCCGAATGTACCAACAAAAGTGTAGGTGTTGGAGAGCAGAATAGAGCAGGTACCAAAATTGGATGAGGTTGAGTAATTGGAGACTGAAGTGGGACAGGAGCCGGAGACTGTGTCACCGCCACCATGGTTGCAGGAGGTGCTGGTGAATTAGTATGCTGTAGCAGGGCTTTTAAGGTGTTGGCTATCTGAGACAGGGTAGTCTGAGACTCAGCGCTTGTCGTCAGGAACCCTGTAGACAATAGGCACCAGGAGGGGTGACTCTGTGTATGTGTGTGTGTGTGTGTCTGGGGGGTTCCCAATGAGGCCAAAGAGGTGGATCTAGCAGCCCCTAGCACTGGCCTACGTGGTGGATAGTACCCGTAGAGTGACTGGTAGGATGGCTCCCAGGGATAATGAAGATATCATGGTAAAGGCCGGTAAGGATTTTGCTGCCACTGGACCTGTCCGGATAGATGCAATGGCAATGAATAGCCCAAGTGATGAGAGTGAGGAGATTAGAATTGAGGAAGTGATGGTGGGTCTTTTGCATGGGAAATTTGAGGGGGTGCTTTTGGTCTGGCAAAGTGTGGAGAAGGAAAAATAACTTATTCCTCTGTGTCCAGGAACGATGAGTGAGGCGAGAAGTGTGGTGATCCCTCCAATGAGCCTCTGGGAGTTCCCCATGGAGTGGCATGAATAGATATTGGGGTGTGTCGAACGAGGGGACCTGTCCCCACTAGAAGGTGATGATATTTCAGCAGGTGAGAGGGAGCATGTCCTGTGGCACTTAGACTTCGGTTGAGTCTCTTTTGATAAGTCTCTCTTTTTCTTCTTGGTTGGGTGTTTGGATTTATGTTCCTTCTTGCAAGTGGCAGATGATATTGGGGTCTGAGAAGGTTTGGTTCCAGAAGGTAAAAGATCTGGTCAGTGCGGTGTCAGTGTTGGTGCCAGAGCCTATGGGATGGGACAGGTCAGTGCCATGAGAGGCAGTGGTGCCGGAGAGCCTGTGTTGTGGAGGGGGTTGGTGCCATGGAGGCAGATGGTGCAAAGCATCCTGGTGCCAAAGGAGACGTAGTTGTCAGTGAGGGTGACGCCAAGCTTGACTTTTCTGGTGGAATTCCACTGCCAGTGGGGGACACAGGAGAAGAACTCCCTGACGCTTCCAAGACTCTTTTAGCGAGGAGAAATTGAAGCCTCATTTTTCAGTTCTTTAGTGCCCTCCCAGCCAGATTAGCGCATGCTGGACACCCGGTAGATTTTACCCCAGACAGACAAGGCACTCGTGCAAGTCTGTGAGCAGGACAGAGGTGGGACACTTCAGAGTTGCTTTTGTGAGAGTGGTGGGGTAAAAATTGAAGCAATAAATAAATATTTTTTGAAACTGCCTTTCTTAGGAGTAGATGCATGGCACAGTCATGGAGGAAGGAGCCCCCCCCCAAGCTGCGTGAGAGAAGGGGGTAAGGAAGATATTGACTTACAAAGAATATATTCTTATCTTGTCCTTTTTTCTCTCTCTCTTTTGAACTGCAGTTCTCTAGAGTGAGAGGAGAACGTTCCTTCAATGTCTAAACGCTGCGGCAGCTGGAAGGGACAAAGGTAACATGCGACTTCCCTCCTCCTTAAGTACTGGGGTTAGAGCCTGCCAAAATCACAGACCCATGATGGAGGAGCTATGGTGTGTGGAGAGAGCTGCAGTGTACGGAGAGTTTTCTGGATCGGATTGCACAGGCGCAGAACCCATAGGGGAGAGTCACGGAGCCTCACTTGAAGAAGAACAAATATACCAGTTTTGTTTTATGCACCAAATAGAATTCAGATTATTAAGTATCTAAAGGTTGATCTGTGTTGGCTTTTATTTATTAATATATTTATTTCATCTTGTTGTTCATCTCTCCATAGACCTAGGTATGCAGTCAAGTGGAAGTACAAAATAGGGTTAAAGTTTAAAGTGCAGCAATATAGCAAAATGGACACATACAGGGCCATTGAAAGTCAGAATAAATTACCTCAGAATGGAAATTGTAACTATACTAATAATCTAATTTCAGCACTAACAAACCAACCTTCCATCTATCAAACCCTCTGGAAAAGGACAGGGGAAGAGAGATGTGGATTGCATGGCAGATTAACAAAGTCCTGGTTAGTGGAAACAAGTAGACAATGGCTTCCAGAGTCCAGGACGCTTCCTGGAAAAGGTCATGCCAGCAACTCCTTGCTTGAAGTTGTATGCCCCTTCCATCACCACTGTCCTTGGGTACTTTCAGACGATACGGGGCCCTTTGGCCCCGTACCGGCACCACCGGCTTCGTTCCCCGCCGGGGTCACCCCGTAACGGCCCAACAGACGTGCCGGGGGGATCCCGGCGGGGAAAGTGGGAGGGGCCGGGGCCGCGCGGCGCAACGTGCGGCCGCACGGCCCCGCCCCCTCCACGCACCCCGCCGCCCGCCCTCCGAGGAGACGGGCGGGCGGCGGGGCCAATGCGGCCGCCGCGTCCGGCCGATCGTGCCACGGCCCGGGATCCCGCCGGGGATCCCGGGCCGTGGCACGCGGCCAGACGTTACTTTT
>QEPC01006595.1:4670854-4681614 GCA_003113815.1 Sphenodon punctatus | reverse complement strand
CTTCCTTCCTTCCTCCCTCCTCCATTGAATCCTTTCCCTCTCCCTCTTTATATATATTCCATCCCTGATTCCCTTCCCCTGTTTTTTTATTCATTTAGAGTAGGATTATTAGATTGATTTAGGTTTCATTTCAGTTTTGTACTCCTCCTTGTGTTGTTTGTGATTCCCCCTCATTCCACATATATATAGATAGATTAGTTTTAGTGTTTGTTGGAGTAGGTCTTTGTACTTATTAGATAGATAATCCATTTAATTGATAGCATTTAGAATAGTTATAGCAGTTAGATTTAGTGTAGATAGATAGATAGATATAATATTAGATAAAAGAATTAAATTAAAAAAAATATATATATAAAAACATTATTTTGGAGGGAGAAATGGAGAAAGGAAGGAGAGGCTGAACTGCTGCCCATAGGGGAGGCAATGGGGCACATGCCAGAGGAGGCAGGGGCCGTGCCAGGGGAGTGGCAGCAGGCAGAAGCAGTAGCCCGAGCAGCACATCACCACGCCCCAAACTCAGTAGGTCTGCTTTAGGGCAACAGGCTTCAGTGGTTCAGCATCACCTCCTGGCAGTGCCCTCCTCCACTGCCACGCAGGGCACTGGAAGGTCTGCAGGACTTGAAGCTGCATCTGTCTCTGCTGCTGGTGGTGCTGGAGCAGGTGCTGGTGCTGCTTATGATGTTCCTACAGGGCCACCAATGTCCCCCACTGTCGAGGCGATCCCCAGCAGTCCAGAGATGGTGGATCCCACCCCGGCTGCTAGAGGCAGGGCCCGATCCCCGGGAAATGTCAGTAGGGAGAGCAGCAGCAGCAGCACTAGCAGCTATAGAGGGGGGCACAGGGAGAGTGCCAGCAGCATGGCGGGCACGGGCAGTCTAGCCTCAGGGTCCCAGTACTCCCCTTCACGAGACATCACCATGATCACGGACAGTGAGTCAGAGGCAGACACTAGTGCCGCAGAGGAGATGTCTGGAGCTGAGGCGATGGCTGAGCTTCCTCCCAGAGCTGTGTCACCAATGCCATCAAGTTCTCCCCCTCCCAGCAGCGCTGGCAGCAGTGCGTCACCCAAGGCGGGCCAGAAGTGGGTGGTACATGACAAACAGACAGTTGTCTGGCTGGTCTTTATTTAACTTTGCACAATTTCAATGAGTGAATGAAAAAGGTGAAAGGATCGCAGCCAGACCTACAATAAAGTTGTGCACATATTACACATGGGCGCAGTTGTAAAACTTTGACCATGGCTCTTATCGCTTTCTCTTTCACAGAATGAAACTTTCCAGACATGGTCCACGTCTCCTCTGAACCCCTGTACAACTCTTTGGGTCAGTCATATGTCTGTCCAGATCAACTGGGCAATTATCTGGTTGTGACCTTTGCAGAACCTTGCCTCTCCTTCCTCTCTGTTCTATCATTGCCTCTGCCTAACTCTGGCCTCTGGCCATTCATTCTTCATAGCTGATTCTGTTCAGTCCTTTGCCTCTGACTTCTTGGCTTGACCCTACCTATTCCTGACTATATATTCTGCTGTTGCTGACCAGCCTGTTCATTGGGCCAGGGTCTTTAGCCCATGTCTGAGTATCATGCCTGTGGAGTGCACACAAAGTTAATTACTTGAAACTAAATTTTGCTCCGGTTTCTTGAAAATACATTAGCTGTTTTTATACTTTTGTATTATGATGTCATACACTAGCATGTACCTTGTAACTGGCCACAGTCCCTGGGGGCTGATGCCCCTTTAAGAGAGCTAACACCAGCATGGTGACAGTGCTAGAGGGGCTGCAGGCACTGCCAGAAGCAGAGGACATCGCCTAACAGGAAGCAGCTGTGTTGGACGTGGCAGGAGCGAGCTCAAGAGTGAAAAGCTGAGCCAGAAGTCAGTGTAGGGGAGGCCATGAAGGAGGCAGGAGCAGGACTCTGCCTCTAGGCTTAGCCACCCAGAGGGTGGTGCCTGGCTGGAGCTAAGGACTCTGGAGACTTAGAGAGTGTTTCCTGAGCCAGAGAAACTGTGCCTGCCCCAGGGACCCAGTGAGACTGGATACTGTAGGAGCCAGAAGGTGGTGCCTGGCTTGAGAGACACTATCCTGATAAAGAGACTATGTATACAGACTGTGTATGGAATAAAAGGACTTAGAGCTGATTCCCAAGAGAGAGAAGGTCCAGATCCTGCCAAGACTCATACCCAGCAAGCCTGTCCCTGCCACATACGTGATGTTGTCCCAAAGCTTAGACAGACGCTGTCTGACCTCACCGAGTTGTGATCTAGGGCAGTGATTCTCAACCTTTAATATGGGTGAGATCCACCAAAACATTTTTTAAAAATTCAGGACTAGGAGTAGCTGGTCAGGAGCAACTAGAGGTGGGGGTGGTAGCAGTGGGGAAGGGGATCATGATAGATGGAACAGCAGGGGGCAGGTGGCAGAGAGGCCAGGAAGCTATGTCCCTCTTCTCTCTATTCTGCCCCCGGCCCTCAGTGGCACAGGCAGCCAGACCAAGCAGGAGGAGAAGATGCAACAGGGGACACAACGCAGCTGCATCAGGGCTCATGGGTCCCCAAGGCTACACCACACTCCTCCTGGATCCCATCTAAGACCCTCCTGGGACCCACCAGTGGGTCCTGATTCGCTGATGTAGGAGGCATGCTGAGGTATTCCGTATTGATAGGCACAACTCTCAGCATCTTAATAGATGTGACAGCAGAGAACCACTGTCACAATGTGACCTGGATCAGGAACATGCCGGCAACACGGTCCCAACTAGGTCCATTAGCACAACAAATGTGACAGTGACAGCTGCCAGGGAGGGCAGGGAACCTCACAAATGTGCAGCCACCTGGCCCTGCCCCCATGGTGCACTCACTGTCCCACTTCCGCCATGACCGGAAGTCATGGTAGACAGCCATGGAGGACCCCGATACGGGCTGGGTCACGGTGGGCTATAACAAATTTTATAGCTCGCTGTAGCCCACTTAGGCCCGTTTGGGTGGACAGCGGCGTGGGCTATAGTCCTGGAGGTCTCTGGGATTACAGTCTGGGCTTGCCACCAACATGCCTGGACGCAGTCCCAAGCGAACATCTGGCAAGGCACTAACAAATGTGGCTGTGGGCCACTATCACGATTGATAACACCCTCCGACTCAAGAGTTCCATGTCCAATAGGCTCTCAATACATGGATGTTTATCTGAATTGTTCTGACCTACGTTTCAGACACGTGCCAGAGTGAAGAAAAATTAAAGCAAAAAGTTAATTGGATGGGCTTTGTATCAAGTTTTCTGGTATTTCCTGCTTCTCATTGGATTGGCAATACCACAAAAACAGCCATTGTTGCTTTATACTGTCATGTTTCTATCCTATCCCAGTCAGAACCAGGAAGTGCAATGGGAAAGCATATTCATTTTTAAATTAATAATTTAAAGTTTATTTTTAATTGAAGGAGCATTTCCAGCTTGGGGAGGGTGTTTATTTATCAGTTAATTTTCTGGAACATGTTCTTCCATTCAAGGAGAGGGTCACTGATGGCCTGGAGGAAATGCATCAAGGGCATTGCAATTCCTGTGTCAGGAACTCACTTCTTAGCTTTGTCCTCTCAACAGCTTTTCTCTCACTTAAATTCCTCTGGAAAATATACCAGTCATAAGGACATCCGAACATAAGTAGTGCCATGCTGGGTCAGACCAATGGTCCATTGAGCCCAACACCTGTTTTGGCAATGGCCAATCTCGGTTACATGGAAGAAGTCCCCAACAGGTCACATTCCCTTTTGTTCATTCCCAGCTCCTAACAGTAAGAGTTTACATTTCCCAAACCTACCTGGCTAATAGCTGCTAATGGACCTATCCTCCAGAAACTTGTCCAACCGTGGGTCAGTGTCATGACTGATAACACCCTCAGACTCAAGAGTTTCATGTCCAATAGGTTCTCAATACATGAATGTTTATCTGAACTGTCCTGACCTCTTGGGCCTGCCTCTTGAGGCTCTGAAACCTTAGCCCAGCTATACTACTGGCCTTGACCACATATTCTGGCAACAAATGCTACAACTTAATTGTGCGTTGTGTGAAAAAATATTTTCTTTTATTTGCTTTAAATCTGCTACCCAAAGGTTTCAGGGAGTGTCCCCTAGTTCCAGTACTTTTAAATTATTTATTTATATATATAACACAAGCAATGTACCTGGCACTGTACAACTCACAGTCAGAGACAGGTCCCGACTCCTAAGAGGCTTACAATCTGAGAAACAAGGGAGGGGGATATGAGGGAGAGGTAAACATCAGGAAAGACAAGAGTACATTCATGAGGTTGAGAAGTTGCAGACTCATGTGCTGGGAAAGGATGCAGTATCAATCATGACAAGCTAGGGAAAGCCTGATGGAAGAGGTGGGTTTTCAGGAGGGATTTGAAAATTTGGAGGGAGGGAGCAGAGTGAATGTATCCAGGGAGGGAGTTCCAGGCATGAGGGGCAGCAAGGGAGAAGGGGCAAAGACGTTTAGAGGAGCAAGGGGTTCGTGAGCAGGCAAGGATGGGGGCAGAGGAGGAGCGAAGCAGGAGTGTGGCGGGATACAAGAGCGAGGAGATATGGGGGAGCAAGGCCATGAAGAGCCTTGAAGGTGAAGACCAGGAGCTTGTGCTGAATGCATTCCCATAGAGGAAGCCATTGGAGGGCAGAGAGGAGGGGCTGTACATGGTCAAAGCGACGGGCAAGGTGGATGATTTTGGTTGCGGAGCATTGAATGGCGATGAGGGGGGCCAGATCAAAGCAAGGGAGGCTAGTAAGGAGGAAGCTGCAGTAGTCAAAGTGGAAGATGAATAGAGAATGGACAAGGGATTTTGCAGTGGCAACAGTAATGCAAGGCTGGATTTTAGCAATATTGTACAGAGGAAAGCGACAGGATTTAGCAACAGCCTGGATCTGAGATTTAAAGGAGAGGGAGGAGTCAAAGATGAATCACAGGCTACAGGCCTGAGGGACCAGCTGGATGGTGACTCCCTCAATGGGAACTGAGAGGGAAATAGGAAGGGAGCATTTGGGGGGGAAAGATGAGGAGTTCAGTTTTGGCCATATTAAGCTTGAGTTGGAGATGAGACATCCAGGCAGAGATGTCAGCAAGACAGTCAGCAATACAAGTCTGGATGGAAGGGCAGAGCATGGGAATGGAGAGTAAATAACAGTTCCCCATTAACAATTCATGGTTTTATAAACTTCTATCATATTCCCTGTCAGTCATCTCATCTCCAAGCTGAAGAGCCCCAACCTATCCAGCCTCTCTTCACAGGGGAACCGTTCCATACCCATTATCATTTTTATTGCCCTTCTCTGTAACTTTTCTATTTCTACTATATCTTTTTGAAATGGAGTGACCAGAACTGCACACAACATTCAAGGTGTGGTTGCACCATTGATTTATATAGAGGCATTATGATATTTTCAGTTTTATTCTCTATCCCTTTATGAATAATTCATAACATTCTGTTTGCTTTTTTGACGGCTGCTGCGCACTGCGCTGAGGATTTCAGTGTATTGCCCACAATGACTCCAAGGTCCTTCTCCTGAGTGGTAACTCCTCATTTAGCACCCAGCATTGTGTACATAATGTTTGGATTGTTTTTCCCTATATGCATCACTTTGCACTTGTCCACGTTAAATTTCATCTGCCATTTAGATGCCCAGTCACCCAGTCTCGCTAGATCTCCCTGCAATTCTTCACAGTACACTCATGTTTTAACTACCTTGAATAACTTGAAGTCATCTGAAAATTCGATCACCTCACTCCTTACTCCCTTTTCCAGATCATTAATAAATACATTAAACAACATTAGTCCCAGTACAGATCGCTGAGATACTCTGCTATTTACTTCTCTCCATTGTGAAAAGTGACCATTTAGTCCTACTCTTTACTTCCTAAGAGTGATGCCTACAGAGTGTGAATCAAGTGTATTCATTTCTCATTTTGAGCTTCCTTATTTTTGGTACACATATTATTTAAAAACCCTTAACTGAATTACTTCAGAGTGGCACATACCTACTAGTCTCACCAACTGTCTCTCCAATATCTCTGGCTGGATGTTTCAACATCAACTCAAACCGAACATGGCGAAAACTGAACTCCTTATCTTCCCTCCCAATCCTTCCTCTCCCTCTTCCCTGTAAATTACCATTGAAGGGGTCTCCATCCTCCAAGTCCCCCAAGCCCACAGCTTGGGCTTCATCTTTGACTCACACCACACCTTCAAACCCTACATTGACTTCATTGCCAAATCCTGCCGCTTCTCCCTCCACAACTTTGCCAAGGTCCGCCCTTTTCTGTCATTCTCCTCTGCCAAAATTCTCATCCATGCCCTAGTCATTTCACGCCTCGACTATTGTAACCTGCTCCTCCCTGGCCTTCCCCGCTCTTCTCTGCTCTCACATTTCTTCCCTTATCTCTGGTCAAAACTCTGCTGCCAGGATCATCCACCTAGCCCGTCGCTTTGACCATGTGCAGCCTCTCTTCTCTCTCCACTGGCTCCCTCTTCCTGAGCATATTCTGCACAAGCTCCTTGGCTTCACCTACAAAGCCATTCACAACCTCGCTGCCCCCTACCTCTCTATTCTGATCTCCCTCCGGACCCCTGCTCGAGCACTCCACTCCTATTCCATCCCCTCCCTCACCCTCCCACACTTCCCCTGCTCCCCCAACTTCATAACTCCTGCTAACCATTCCCACCCAGGATTATCCCCCACCTGTTATCTGCAAACTCCCAATTTGCTGTAACCAAGCCAAGAACGTGTACGTTCCCGCATCCTCATGAATGTTGCATCCCTTGTCTCTCCCTCTGTTCCCCCTTCCCAGTCTCCCCTTTCCCTGTCTTTAGAGTGCAAACTCTCGGGCAGGGCATGTCTATCTTATTCTTTGTAAAGCGCCAGGTACGTTACTGGCGCTATATAAATACTTATAATAATAATAATAAATAATAATAAATAATAATAACCATTTAACAGTACTGCAGAAACCCTCACCTGCCTCAAGTTATCCATTAGCACCTATACATGTCTAGAAATGATTGAGTCTTGATTTCTCCTATAAAACAACTGGTATTATAAGAAAATATCAATAATAAGAAAATATTTGCCATAAGTGCATTGCCTCCTTCTTGTGGGAAGAACACAACAGTTAATTGAAAACAGGCCAATATTTCACTCGCTCACAGGAGGACTTCACACTTTCTCCATAAAGTTAAATAGCTGCAGGGTGACCAAAAGTTAGCAGTGTGGTGAAAACTTTGAAGTGACCATACCAGGAGTTTTGGGTTCTAGTCCTTACTGTGATCTCATGTGATGTTTGCATGAGCTTATTTGTGAAATGAGGTAGTTGTTCATTGTCTTTTACTTTGGAGAAAATGACAGTCAGTAGATGTGAGAATCAAACTTGAGTTCTTCTGAGTCCTAGCTCAGGGAACATTTCCTAAGTCTATAGACATATTGCCACTTAGTCTAGTTGGAAACTCTGTTCTACTAGAAAAAACTGGAGTTTCTGATGTTCAATCACTGTTTCTGGCCAGACACTGCACAAGGTGGACACAATTGGGAAATCCATTCAAAAACAGTGAGTTAACAACCCTATTTGACCTGGATAATTGTTTCAGCTTTGAAAAATCTACAACCGTTCCAGTATCTCTGTCACGTTTCTGCAGCTCAGAAATTCTGTGCAGCCCAGATCAGCACTGAACAAATCTTCAACAATGTGTGTAACATTATTGGATGTGAGCACAGAATTAGATATGACTCTCAAAGAGAAAAGTTGATCTCTTCCCTGGTGCAGAAGAAAGACGGTTGTCCTCCACAAATGTACATATCTTCCTTTCATCTATCACTGTTTCCAAAATGGAGATTAGTAGAGTTGAAATTGATATTCAGGTAAACCACTGAGTGTGTGCTATCCAAACCCAAACTTATGAAGTGAATAATAATTGCTACTCATTTATGTTTAATTGGATACCCATTTCAGATATTTCAGTTTGGTTACTTTGTTATCTAGGTTTGTTTTCATTATTTCAGTATTTTGTTTACCCGCAGTTCTGAGCTTAGTCCATAGAAGGTGCCCCTTACCTAGGCTCCTAGCACTTCCGCCTATCTTACCCAGGTCCTTGGGGATCAGGACCTTGGAAAGCTCCCTTGCTATAGCCTGCTTCCCTGGAAGTGCCTACTGTTTTAGCAGTCACTAGCAGATTGCTGTGGCTCTGTCTTCTCCCTCTCTATACTCCAAAAACGGGTGGGACTACAGTGATGAGCAGGCCAGCCTAAAAGGAGCCATGGTCTATTCCATCACAGATACAGAGAATCCAAATCTGACTCTGATGAAATGGCTTGAATTTTTCAATTGGGAAGTATGGCTAAAGGCCCATATCTTACAACCAAAAAGCCCAGTACAATGTATCTTGTGAATGCTTATCACCATCATGCATGATTACCTTATCTTGCCATTTTCCTGCAGCTCCTTACTTGTCTTTACAGTGCTGGCATTTTCAAGAATGCAAAACACACACACACACACACACACACACACACACACACACACACACACACACGTTTTTGTCCCAAGCAATGAAAATTAGATCTGTATGGTTGGGGGTGTTGGTGTATGCAACATCCATAAGTTAATGCCTGCTGTATTAAGAACAGTAATTGACTATAGAGCCACCAGATGGCGCTGCTAAGTTTATGTGTACATGGAAGGGAGATGGGGTTTTGCAGTTGAATTCCTTTGTGTAACCACTCCTTCTTCCCTTCTCTCTCATTGTCTCAGTCTCCATTTTGTCTTACTACTAGTTAGATGTAACTAAGGATCTGTGCCTGAGAAAGGTTAAGTAAAGTTCTGTTTTTAAACCTTCAGCTGCATTTGTCCTTACTGATTGTGAATCAGCTATTACTCTGCAACAGGGGGATCATGCCATTACTATTTAGGGAGATCTATTTTGGGGCATTGCTTTGAGCAATGACTTATACCGATTCCTGTAGAATATTGCTTCCGTAATTGCTACACTTTTATTTGTTTGTTTGTAAACCAGTTTTGGCATCACATTGTTATGCTGCCATCTGGTCTGTTTGTGACGTTTGGTTTATATGTTTGTCTGTTATATGTTTTATGTGTATGTTTGCTAAGGTCAATGGCCACGCAATAAACTTACTTGTAAGCTATAGGCAGCCAATACAAACTTCGGAGCACAGGTGTAATGTGCTTCTGGTGACTCATCTCTGATAGGAGCTGAGTCACTGCTTTCAGCTTCTGAACAGTCATAAAGGACAGCCCCACGTAGAGCCCACTGCAGTAATCTAGCCTTCAGGTGATGAAAGCATGGGTGACAGTGGCCAGATCTGAATCAGAAAGAAAAGGCTGCAGCCTCCTCACCAGTTGGAGTTGGTGAAAAGCACTCCTGCTCCTTGCTGCCACCTCACAATCCAGGTGCAGCAATGGATCGAAGAGCACTCTGGTCCGAGGCTGCGAACCTGAGTGACCAGAGGAGGCTGGACCCTATCAATAACAGGTGTCCCAATCCCCTCCAAGTCACAAGACTGGCCAACCACCATCACTTCAGTCTTGTCCTGATTCAGCTTCAATTGGCTCACCCTCATCCAATTCCCAACAGCAGTCAGGCATTGGGTAAGCACCGAGACTGCGGGACCTGGTTCAGATGAAAAAGAGAGGTAGAGCTAAGTGTCCTCAGCATATTGATGACACTTTAAGTTCACCCCAAAGGTGATGAAGGCTGTGGTCTCTTCCTTGGTCCAGGGAACGCAATGTTGGTGGGCAGATCGGTAGGTGGAGAGCAATTGTAATTGCGGATTGTTTATCTGGCTGTTGGTTTGAGCCATGGTTCCATCGATGGTAATCTTCCACAAGCCTTTATAGGGGATGCAATGACTGGGAAAGAGCAAGCATCAGGCACATACTGCCAACCAAGAAAAGCTGGGAGAACATGTTTGAAAATGAGGAAGTGGGCTTCTAAGGTGGACATTATGTGTGCTCCAGTGAGAGCAAGAGTGGAGAGAGGGGCCTGAAGTGGTTGCTCCTCAGAACACTCTAGGCACTTCACCTGTGACTCTGTGGTACTGGCGGACCTTTACATGCAGAGGCACTACACACAGCCTAATTGACAGAACGCAAACATATGGGTGCACATTAGCCGACATTCACCTGCACAGCCGGCTCCGCATGCTCTAGGACCCTGTTGTGAGTGGAGACTACGTGTCTTGTGGGTGGTGGCCACGGGGGCCGTGGGGGCAAAAACCTAGTAAACAGTTAGGTGGACACCCACCTGGCGTGGGCTACCATCTTGTTCTGAACACCCTAGATTAGGCATACTCTACTGAGTCAAATTACTCACTGGTGTAATTTTAGAGAAGTCAGTAGAGTGACCCCAGGGATTAGTTTGGCCTATGGCAGCTTTTTAAATGAAAATTCAGATGATGCATCATTCTCATACATGTTACGTGGAGATGGAAAATTCTAGTTCTAGAGCATTGGTTCCCAAACTGTGGTCCGTGGACCCCTGGGGGTCCGCGACGCACTCCCAGGGGGTCCGCGAGCCTCCTCTTTTGTCCTTCTTGGGGTTTTTGTTTGTTTGTTTGTTTTGTGTTGTTGAGCCACGCAGCATGGTGACTGGGCTTGGTGTTGGCATGGCACAGACTCCGAGCTCAGCCACTGACACAAGCGGAAGTAGTTTAAGACACTTCTGCCCTCAGCAATCCCTTCAAAGCAGTGAGTTTAAAAAACTAGCAGGTGCAG
>QEPC01006595.1:4630536-4652746 GCA_003113815.1 Sphenodon punctatus | reverse complement strand
CCTCAGACCACTGGCTTCGCAGTCTGCGATTGGACATGGGGGAAAGGGGGGGGGCTAGGCTGCACAGAGCCAATGGGACTTGTGGTAAGGTGGGCACAGCAAGAAACAAAGTTATTGCCCTCCCCCCTTCCAACACCTTCTGAGCTAGCCACTGATCCTGTCAGCAGGCGTTTTCAGAAGTCTCCCTCTCCCAGCAGTTTGTTTTCCTTCCTATTCCTAATCCATTGCCATCCTCCGTCTATTTCACCCATCCCACATATTTACCTCCCTAGTATCATTTATTTAGATTAGATTAGATAGATTTAGGTGTTATTTTTTATTTTTTACCCATCCCTGTGTTCTTTCTCCCTACCCTCCATTGAATCCTCCCCTCCTCCCACTATATATTCCATCCCTGATTCCCTTCCCCTGTTTTTGGATTTATTTAGAGTAACATTAGATTGATTTAGCTTTCATTTCAGTTTTTTACTCCTCCATGTGTTATTTGTTGTGCGTTTTCTGTGTTCCCGCCCATCCCTGTGTAGGTAGGTAGATAGATTAGATCAGATTAGATGATGTAGGAGTTAGCTTAGTTATAGAGATAGATAGAGATAGTGTGTAGTGATTCAGTTTTATAGTGTGTTTCTAGGACTAGGCCTTTGTGTTATTAGATATTCCATTTAGTTCTATAGGTTTTACAATAGTTAATAGCAGTTAGATTTAGTGTAGATATATGTAATATTAGATTTAAAAATTGAATAAAAAATAAAATATCAAATCTTTGTGTGCATTCTTTGAGTTGGGAGACATCGAGAAGGGAAGTAGGAGAGGCTGGTCTGCTGCCTGTAAGGCAGGCAATGGGGCACGTGGCAGTAGGGATGTGCGAACAGAATCAGGTTTGGATGTTCGGCCGTTTCGTGGTTTGGGTCGAATTTTGAGTTTCTGTTTGGTATTCAGTTCCATTGGAATCCATTCAGTCTTTAGTTTGGTGCAATCGGGAACTGAGAATGACATTTGGTTTTTGAAATAAAGGGGAAAAAATGAAAAACATATTTCTGGCTATAACATTTTTATTTCTTATTCAATTTTGATTAAATATGGGGAGATTGTATCCCTGATGGAGGGCACTTTGTGTACCAAAATTTGAAATGATTAGATAAAGAAATGATTAGATAAAGGGAACCGATTTCAAAAGAAATTGAATATTATGATTTTAAGAAAAGCTCCATACACATTAATGGCTACAACGTCTTTATCTTGCATGCAATGGTCATGAAACGTGTGCATATTATGTCCCTCCATATGCTTAATAGTTCTACCAATTTTCAGAAAGAGTGGATAAAGGGTCTCAAGGGTATAAGACATTAACCTGAAAATACATTTCCAGCTGTAACATTTTGATATTCCATTCTGTTTACAGGATATTTGGCAAGAATGTATCAAATACCTTTCCTGCCATTTCAGAAAATTTACAGGAGATTTTGATAAAGGGACCCAATTATATAAACAATTGATGTTGTCCCTGTGAAGATCATTATTCAGATGAATATCAGCATATTCAGTGCCAGTCAGAGGCAGGCACCCTGCATGGCAGGGGGAGAGAGACTGTAGGAGGAAGGATGTGGAGCAACCCCAAAGACTGACAGACACATTCAATGGCCAAACACATTACTGCAAGCTTCTAGCTTTACAGGACCAATTGGTAGTGGCTTCGAGGTGGGCATAGGGGGCGGCCCTGAGGCGGGCATAAGCAACATAACTGGGACTTCTGAGATAGCATCCCAGCAGTCAGGAGACATAGTTTAAACACATCCAGGCTGGCCAATTATCATCACAATCACATCCTGCAGCACTGAGACAGAGGACATAAGAGAATCTCTATTGACTCTTTCCTAAACAGATGCTTCTGACTTCCCAGAAACAAGTGGGGGAGATATGTTGGGATGGTCCCAGCACAGAATGAGGATATTTGGTTGACATTTCTGTTGGCCAATTCGCATCACAAACCGATCTTATACCACAGTGACATAAGAGAATCCCAGGCATAGGCCCCTTCTCTACATATGTTGTACAGGCATATAAAATTGGGACCCTTTATAAAAACTTTCTGATATTTGGCAGAGATAATTATGAAAGTGTAATATATAGGTCTGCCAAACTTCATGTACACTGATTGGACTACAAAGATGTTATAGTCAGACATACATTTATATGTTAATTGCTTATACCACCAAGACCCTTTTCCTAATCCTTCTGAAATTTGGCAAAGATACTAAATATTGGAAGGGGTATAAACTAGACAAGTTTAACCTACATTAGATATGAGGCAAAGAAGTTACAACTAAGAATGTATATGTAGAATATTGCAAAATAAATAATTCAACTGCTTCTAAAATCGGATTCCTTTATCCAATCGTTTCGAAATTTAGTACACATGATGCTTCCTGTTGGAGGTATAGGCGCCCCAATGTTTAGCCACATATTGTAAAAAACAAAAACGTTACAGCTGATAATGTGTTTTCCATTGAAACCAATGGAAATTCAATTCCGAACTCACCGAACGCATCCGAACTGAACGTCCAAATTCGAGTTCAGTTCACACATTCAATTCGGTCAACTGAACTATTCAAGTTCGGTCCAGACTCTGAACTTCTGAACCGCGTTCGCCCATTCCTACGTGGCAGAGGTGGTAGGGGCTGTGCCAGTGGAGTGGCAGCATGCAGCAGCCGCCAGAGCCCATCACCACACCCCAAACTCCACAGGTCTGATTTTTGGAGACATGATGTTCCGCCAGGGCCATCAATGTCCCCCATTATTGATGTGATCCCCAGCAGTTCTCCTGTGGAGCTGCCTGCAAGTTGAGACCCTGCTGACACATCTTATTATTTATATTTATTTATTTAATAAATTTGTATCCCTCCCCTCCTGAAATGCAGCCTGGGGTGGCTCACAGCAATAAAATACAATAAAAACAATTTAAAACACTCAATACAATATTAAAACAGGGCTAGCTACATTAAACCATATAAATAATAAGTAAGGTGGGGGAGATAAAACCCCTCACCCTCCCCTCCCACCCTCCCCAAAGGCCTGGGCAAACAGTCAGGTTTTTAAATTTCGCCGGAATGTCAACAGGCTTGGGGCCAGGCGAGCTTCCTCTGGAAGGGAGTTCCAAAGGTGTGGCCCGGCCACCGAGAATGCCCTCTCCATTGAGGCCCCCTGCTTTACATGGAGGACCTCCAAGAAGTCACCCCCGGTGGACCGAAGAAGCCGCCCTGGGGCACGGAGGGCGAGGTGGTCCCTGAGGTATGAGGGGCCCAGACTGTATAGGGCTTTATAGATCAACACCAACACCTTGAACCTGGCTCAGCATGCTATTGGCAACCAGTGCAGAGCTCGGAGCACAGGTGTAACATGCTCCCAATGGCCCGTCCCCGTAAGGAGATGAGCCGCCGCATTCTGCACTAGCTGCAGCCTCCGGACCAGGAACAAGGGAAGCCCCACATAGAGCGCGTTACAGTAGTCGAGCCTCGAGGTGACGAAGGCATGGATGAAGGAGGCCAGGTCTGGGCCGGAGATGAATGGACGCAGCCTACGCACAGATATAGCTGGCGGAAGGCAGCCTTAGCAGCTGCCTCCACCTACCGCTCCAGGTGGAGGTCTGTGTCCAGTATCACCCCCAGACTCCAAACCTGCTGAGCTATAGGAGGGTGAACCAACCCAATCAGGGGGGTCACTACCTCCCTCGCTCTCCCCACCAACATCACCTCCGTCTTATTGGGGTTGAGTTTCAGTCTGCTCAGCCACATCCATTCTGTCATGGCCTCCAAACATTAGAATAGCAATGAAACAGCAGGGTCTGGGTCAGTTGAAAAAGAGAGGTACAGCTGAGTATCAGCATACTGGTGACACTGCACCCCGAACCCTCTCACGACGTCCCCCAAGGGCTGCATATATACGTTAAATAATAACGGAGACAGAATAGAACCCTGCGGAATGCCACATGATAAGGCGCGGGGGCACGATGTCTCCTCCCCCAGCACCACCTGCTGGCTCCTCCCTGAGAGGAATGAATGGAACCATTCAAGAACAGTCCCGTCCCGGCCCCCCAGGTCATGCAGCCGCCTCACTAGCAGCCCATGGTCCACGATATCAAAAGCAGCCGAGAGATCTAGCAGGATGAGAAATGTTGAACATCCTGCATCCATCTCCCAGCGGAGGTTGTCTACCAAGGCCACCAACACCGTCTCAGTGCCATAGCCGGGGCGGAACCCAGATTGAAAAGGGCCTAGAAAACTGATGCTGTCCAGATGCGCCTGGAGCTGGAGTGCCACTGCCCGCTCAATAACCTTCCCTAAAAAGGGAAGGTTAGAGACAGGTCAGTAACTGGCGAGCGCATCCACGTCCAAATATGGTTTTTTCAGCAGGGGGCGCACCACAGCCTCCTTGAGGCAGGGCAACAACCTCCCCTGCTGCAAGGACACATTCTTGGGGCTAATACACTACGTGGGCTGCTGCTGTCAGGTAGGGATCTGACAAGCTGTATATACAAACATACAATGAGATTCTACCACCTGCCACCTGCCAGAAGCAGCACAAAGGGGTAAAAGATTGAACAGGTCAAACTCAGCTGGTAACAGATATAACTTTTATAATAATTTTTTTAAAAACAAACATTAACAATATAACAAGATGTAAAACTAACAAACTTAAGTGTCTCAGGGCCAGACGATACCAATACCGAAAATAAAATCTTCGAAATCGGCACCAATATCAGTACCAATATCGATACTGATACCGATTTCCAAATGTTTGGCCAAACTGAACTCCGCCGAACCAAACAAATGAACCCAAACTCAGTTCCCAAACCGAATGACGGAACCTGAACTCGGTTTCCGAACCGAACAGCTGAACGTCCGAACATCCGAACCGCGTTTTGTTCGCACATCCCTAGTAAATTCTGTGATGTCTCTAATTACATCCAATCTTCTGTAGCTCCTGGCATTGGTTATTGGCACAAATGATCCCAGAGAGCTGATGGTAAACAACATCAGGACAGTTTAATTTACATTTAAATGTCTATATACAAATGCTAGAAGTCTAAGAATTAGAGTGTATTGCTTTAAATGAGGATATAGACATCATAGGAATCTCAGAGACCTCAGAAATGAGGACAACCAATGGGACATGGTATCACCAGGATACAAAATATATAGAAATGACAGAGTAGATCGAGCTGGTGGTGGGGTGGTGCTATATGCAAGAGACAACATTGAGTCAAGCAGGATTAATATTGTAAAGGAAGCGAACAGTACTCTGGAATCTCTGTGGATAGAAATTCCATGTATAACAGGGAAGAATATAGTGGTCGGCCTATACTATCTTCCTCCTGACCAGGACAGTGAGACCGACTGTAAAATGCTAAGGGAGATTAAACAGGCTACTAAAGTCGGAAACACAGTAATAATGGGCAATTTCAGTTACCAAAAATTGCCCCACAAGGACAAAAAGCACCCCCTCCCCCAAAAAAGGAATCCAAAAACACCACAACCTCAGGGGGATACAAGGGAATGCCAAAGCTTCTAAAAACAATTGTATTTGGTATCTGTATTAATATGGTGTGTCCTTACATGTTAATTCTGTTATACATCAATATATGTTCATTATTAGTCCCCATGGGTCTGTATAAATAAATGAATAATTGTTTTTAGAATCTTTGGCATTCCCTTGTATCTCCCTGAGGTTGTGGTGTTTTTTGATTTCAGTTACCCTCATATTGACTGGGTGAATGTCTCCTCAGGGCAGGATGCAGACAAAATCCATATAATGGGTTTATTGAGACAAATAATCAATACAACATGTTATTCTCAATGAAAAATAGTCAGTTCCCATATGGTAGCAGCCAGGAGAAATATGCCATATTAAAAATGTGTATATTACGCACACACGCACACATTAGCTGCTTCTCTTACCAAGCATTCAGTAAAACAGGAGAGAACTTTCTAATAATAGTAATAGGAACTTAAATACAAGTAAAAGTAGTTTCTGATTCACACATCACCCAGAAATATGGTCTTGATTTATAAATGTTATAGAACACATTGAAGAGATATTGCCAGATGTAATAAATCCTGAAAGATTTATTGTTGGTTTGTTAAATGCAACAGATTTTAAATGGTGCTTAATGAGATTTTTTAATATATATATTTGCAAGGTTGAGCAAAAGGCAGAGATGGTTTTCCTTTTGGCAACAGCAGCTATGGCAAGAGTTAGACGCATGCATACAAATTGAAAGCAATGAAGGTCTCTGATGGGAAACCTCCTTGCCTGGAGATCAGAGTCTGTTCAAACAGATTAGAGTCAAATGAAGCTAATAGGCTGCTGCATTTCTGGCACAGGCACAGCTGCGCCTTCAGCACGAAGCACCAAAACGATCTATCTAATGCTACGATCCAGCCATCCTGCAATTACATGCCGAATGGGGTACTGATTTGTGACTGTCATTTGGAGCTAGGAATTCGTTCTTATGATCCACACCAGGCTTCTCCTTAAGAGGGTTGGATTCCTCATTGTGGAACGTTGGAGTCAGGGTATTTGGAGTTTAAAAAAAACCCTCATGTTTGTTTACGTGCTGTTGTGGGGGCACTCAGCATCTCGGAAATTAGTGCCCAGAAGCTTTAAATAGGAGTGCCTATAATTATTGGTCTATGTTTGTATTTAGATGCCTAAGTAAAAGTAGCCCTGATTATCAGCTACACTCAGCTCCCACTGATTATAACAGCTAAAATTAAAAGAGGCTCCTTGCAAATTAGAGGTCTATGGCTGGGTTCCAATGAGACTGCAAAATCAGAATTGTAGGGCTAAGATGGAACCTTAACAGTTCATCTAGCTCATCTGGTGGCAAGATGCTATGGGTGAGTCTGTTCAGGACCAGGACCATGGCTATCCAGCACCCTGCCGCTAGTCACCTGAGGCCCAGTTAGTGAGCAGTAAGCCCGGAGAGGACTGTTGAGGCTGAGTCATGTGACCAGAAGCTGGGATGGTCAGCTGACAAGGAGATCCCAGTCATTTGGGAATGGACCACCAGGGAGACGGCAAGGTGAAGGGAGATCCCTGGGTCATTTAACCGGCCAGGATAGGCTGTGGGAGGTAGGGATGTGTGAACAGAATGAGGTTTGGATGTTCGGCTGTTCGGTCTGAAAACTTAGTTCGAGTTCGTAGGTTCAGTCCCGCGGAGTTTGAACCCTCCAAACGTTCAGAAAGTTCGGCCACAGCAGAGGCTTGGGGCACTCCAGGGGTGCCCATGGGGCCATGGCAGGTCATCGGAAACACAAAAGCAGCAGCAGAAACCAGAAAGGCTTGGGGCTTGGCACCCCGGTTTGCCTGGGTAGGCAGGCTCGGTGCTTGGCCCCTGGGGGTGCCTGTGGCACCATGGCTGGCCATTTGAGACCCAGCGGCAGCAGCAGCAGAGGCCAGGAAGGCTTGGGGCTTGGTGGCTGACCTGGCACCCCTACTTGGCCAGGCATTGCAGGCTACCAGGCATCAGTGGAGCAGCGGCAGACATTGGATTGCCGGGGCACAGAACCCATGGCACAGCAGAGGCAGCAGAACTGGACATTAGATTGCCGGGGCACAGAACTCATGGCACAGCAGAGGCAGCAGAAGCGTACATTGGATTGCCGGGCCACAGAACCCATGGCACAGCAGAGGCAGAAGAAGCAGACATTGAATTGCCGGGGCACAGAGTCCATGGCATGCCGTGCAATGATGGCTCCCCTTGACTGTACCGTAGGCCCCAGAACCCTGATGGTGGGTTCTGGGGCTGGAGTGGCTGCTTCTTGATGTGGTGGAATGACAGCTCCACGTGAGCGGAATGACAGTGCCAGAACCCTGATGGTGGGTCCTGGGGCTGGAATAGCTGGCTGTTTCTTGATGCAGTGGAATGACGGCTCCCCATGAGCGGAATGATGGCCCCAGAACCCTGATGGTGGGTCCTGGGGTTGGAGTGGCTGCTTCTTGATGCTGGGTATAACACCTAAATCTATCTAATCTAAATAAATGAAACTATGGAGGTACATGTGTGGAAATGGGTGAAATAGGAGGAGGATGACAATGATTGGGAGGAACACAAACTGCTGGGAGAGGGAGACTTCTAAAAATGCCTGCTGACAGGATCAGTGGTTAGCTCAGAAGGAATTGGAAGGAGGGAGGGCAATTACTTTTGTTACTTGCTGCACCCACCTTTAGGGATGGGCGAACAGAACAGAGTTCGGAAATTGGGTTCGGTTCGGTTTGAAATTTGAGTTCGGTTCAGAAGTTCGGTTTGGTCAACTGAACAGACCGAGTTCAGTCTGAACTCCGAACTTCTGAACCACGTTCGCCCATCCCTACTCGCCTTACCACAAGCCCCATTGGCTCTGTGCAGCCTAGCCCGTGGCCTATCGCAGACTGCCAAGGCAGTGGTCTGAGGAAAAGAGGGATGGTGATTAGGCAGGCTGGCTGCTAGTCCAAGCCTCTTCACCCCTCCTCAGCTGACCCCCCTCTCTGTGCCTGCCAGCCATGTTTTTCCTGCCCGAATGTGCCCAACTCATCCGAACGCGCCTGAAGTGTTCGGGGGTTCTGGCGTTCAGTTCGGTCGGCTGTTTCGGCCGTCCAAACTGGCTGAGTTCGGGCCAAACCCTGAACATCTGAACCACATTCACACATCCCTAGTGGGAGGCAGGGAACTGCCCCAGTTGCAGTGAGGGCACAGATAGCAAGTCATGCAGGGCCTGGTAGCATCAACCAGGAGAAGGATCAAGGAGGTACAGAACTATAAGTCTGGGGCCCAGTCCTGTAAATACTTACAGCTAGGGTGGTTTGCCTTAGTTACAATTATCCTTTAGGCACATTTACACCTTGTCATCTCAGACACTGATGTGACACTCTCCACAACTGAAGATTATTGAAGTTGTGGGTTCACAAAACAATCCATCTCCCCTTAAGCCTCCTAAAACATATTTAGCCTCATCAAACAGGGGAGTCTGTATTAGTAAGAGGTGAGGAGGATGGTGCCACCATTACATTCCCTGCTGTGCACAGGGAAGTTGATCCACTCTGTTGTGTGCTATCTGATGTTCCTGGAAAATTTTGGCAATTGGACCTTGCCAGACCACTCTGTTAAAATCAAAGAACTGCTGTGATCCACTTTGACCTACATTGTCAAAGAATAATAGGATGTTTGTAGAACTCAGGAGCAATGCATGGAAAAGAAGCTGTTTCTTATATAGACCTCTGTAGTTGGGAAAACACAGCTGTCATTCACATCCCATATCATTAGGGCTGGATGGGGAATCAAGGATGATGTACAACATTCTGTTACAGAATCATGGAAAACTAGAGCTGTAGTTTACCCTCAAAAAATGTTATTTGTTTAAATTTATATCCCATTCTTTCCCAAAGGCTCAGCACAGGTAACAACATATAAAACCCCAGCATATTACAAAATAAGTATAACATGTAAAAAACAAAACAAAACAAAATCCCCTAAAGCCCTCACACCACACAAATCCCATTTCGGCCTGCCAAATAAAAAGGTCTATTCCTTGCCTTTAGAAAAATCATAGGCTCTGGTGAGCTTCCAGGATTTGGGAGGGGGGAGTTTCATAATTGTGGAACAGTCACCAAGAATACATTTGTGTGTATCATTGTCATGTGTGTATCATTGCCGCCCCGAGCTGCATTGCAGGAGGGGGCGGGATAGAAATCTATAAAATAAAAAAATAATAATAATGTAGCCTTGTGTGATGGAACTTGCAAGAAGGCATTTCCAGTAGACCTCAGTGATTGCAACAGACCATAAGGGAGGAGACAGTCTTCTAGATAGGTGGAGCTGAAGCCATTTAGGGCCCTGTAGTTCAAAACCAGCTCCTTGAATTGTGCCTGGAAAGCTAATGGAAGCCAGTGCAGACTTTGAAGCACTGGTATAATATGTTCTCGACAACGTACCCTCATCAGAAGATGGGCCGGTGTATTCTGCACCATTGCAGTTTCCACACAATACTCAAGAGATACCCCACATAGAGCACACTGAAGTTACAAAGACATGTATGACTGTAACCAGGTCTGAATTTGAAAGGAGGGATTGCTACCTTCTTACCATATGCATTTATTGAAAAGCACTCCTAGCCACTCCCACCACCTGATATTCTAGGCACAGCAATGAATCCAGGAGCACCCCAAGGCTACAAACCTGAGTAACCAAGGGGACTGGACCGCATCAGTGACAGGGGTCCCTATCCCCCTCCGGTCACAGAACTGGCCAGCCATCATCACTTGTCTGGATTCAGTCTCATTTGTCTTGCCTGCATCCAGTCCCCAATGGGAGCCAGATACTGAGTAAGCACCAAGACTGCAGGGCCCAAGTCAGATTAAAAAGAGAGATGGAGCTGGGTGTCTTCAGCATACTGGTGGCACTTCATTTAAATCTATGGGAGATCTCTCTCAGCAGCCTTAGATACATATTGAGCAAGAGGAGAGGCTGTATGGAACCCTGCTGGTGGTAGTTAAAAGCAATATCCTTTAAAGTATCTATTGATTTTAATTTTACATATGTTAGCATTAATTATCATGTTAAAATAAAAGGCACTTTTGCAACTAAAATCTCATCTGTAGGCTGATGTGGTGAAAACTGCATTGTTTTGTGACCTTCTCAATACCATTTTTTTTCTGTACTACGGTCATTAAATTTGCTATATACTACCACAACAAAACTGCCGTCCTAATAATAAATAGTAGTGATAATGGGAAGTTAAAGGTAGACAAGTGTCTTTGGAATTTAGACGTAGGCCTTTTTTACATGGACGACGAAGCAGCGCCGATGGGTGGAGATGGGTGTGGATGGGTGGGTGAGCACACCCAGCAAACACCCGGCGGCGCTGAGCAAGAAGACATTTACACGGACAGCTCCACGGGGGGTTGTGGGAAGGAAAGGGGAGGGATCCGCAAACACCCAGCGCCCAAACACCCATCCCAGAAAACCCCCGGCAAACACCCGTGCAACTACACGGCTGGGATCGGGAACGGCCGGGAAGCCCCGCCCGGCACAGTGATGCGAAGGCACAACATGACCGACTGAGGCCAAACGAAGCTGCACAACGTGGCTCCGCTCCCCCAGCCACCAGGACCCCTGCGGGTGGGGCGGGGCAGGAGGGAGAGGGGAGGATGACAGCCGCTACAAAGGAGCCGGCTTCACACAGCCCTGGCACAGAGCCCAGACCGCCCGGCACCAGGCCCCCCCTCCCCAACACACACTCACAGCAGAGCCGCACACACACAGCAGGCAGCAGAAGCACACAGGGAAGGGCCCACGGCCCATGGGGAGCAAAGAAAGGGGGGGAAGGAACTCACACAACACAGGCAACACCCCCCCACACACACCCCAGAGGCACCCGCACAAGGGGAGAGGTCACAGCAAAGCATAACACCAACACACCAGGAAAGGAACACACAAGCCTTTATTAAAAGACGGGGAACCAGCAACAGGGGGCAATAACAAACAACAGGGCAGGGAGGGGGATGGGGCAACAGAAGGGGGGGAACAGCGCCAGCAGAGGCAGGCCTGGAGCAGAACCTCGGTCAGTACGGCCAGCGACCCCATGCCCGACACCAGTGCTTGGCCTGTGTATGGTGCAGCCAGGGCAGCCACTCCAGGACGAGCAGGAGGAGCTCCACCAACTCCCCCTGCTCCCGGGTCCACTCAGCAATCATGGCTTGCACTGAAGGGGACAGAGGGAGAGAATACAGGCATCAGAGCAGGCCGTGGGCACCCAGGAACAGAGCCCCCCACAGAGGGACGCAGGCACAGGGCCCAGCAAAGTGGCAGCACACTCACAGATGCCATTGAACAGCCGCCCCGCCGCCCGCATGTCCCAGGCAGTCAGCTCCAGCTGCAGGACCATAGCCCCCAGGCACAGGATCTCTAACAGCACGACAACAGTAGCTGCAGGAGAGAAGGGACAGGGCACTGGGGAACGTCTGCACCTATGGGCCCTGGGAGGGCCGGGGGCCGCGACACCACCAGGGGAACACCTCCCACACACAGAGTGCCACCACCTGGGAGACAAACTGGATCCCTGCACCAAGGGGGATCAGAGGGGCCAAAGCCCGGGGACAGCACAACCCCTACTCATGCTCAGCTTCCCAGTGCCCATGGTGCCACGGCCCATCCATTGCCACCACCAATGACGGGCCGTACCAACAGGGGGAGACAGCAGAGGGGAGCGGAGGGGAGGGGCATGTCCACACCAATGCTCAGGCGAGGCCAGGGAGTGCCTGGACGACCGCCCACCACCAATACCACCCCAGGAGCAACCCCAGGCAGCAGCACCCAGCAGGGAAGCAGTCAGGGGAACACACACCTCACAGCCAGTGCCCACCCCACAAGTCTGGAGTCCCCAAGTAAACACCAAGTACACCCCCTGCACACAACCACACAGTTGGGGGCAGGAGGGCCACCAAAGGGGAAGGGGCACCCAGCCGCCACAGCAGCAACAGAATCAAGGCAGGACAGGACATCACAGAACAGCATTCCTTTATTGGTGCTGGGGAAAGTGGGCCCCCAAGCACAGAGAGGCAGATCAGGGGGGCACTGGGGCACCTACAGCCGGGCAAGAGAGGCACAACAGGAGGGTACAGGAGCACCCGCGCAGGGCGGGTGAGGGCACCCGGGCAGCCCCAGCAGGAAGGGGCAGCGGTCACACAGAGGGGGCAATAGGGTTTAGGGACTCCAGGAGGCAGCCAGCAGCAAAGCAGAAGACAGTGCACAGCCCGATTGGAGGCACCGGGGGGCGCTATGTACTGTTTTGCTGGGGCTTCACCCCTCCGGGCGCTCCGGGCTCCCCATGCTCAGCCGGCCCCTTCCCCTGTGTGTGGTGGCAATGGCTCCTGTAGCCTTCTCGTGGGCCTTCCTGTTTATCATCGTGGGAGCCCGCGCGCATGTACCATGGTTCCTCCCTCCTTTACGGTCTAATGGCCGGACGTCTGGCATCCCCCTGCCCTGTGGGTGTGTCTGCATGGTGATGCATGCGTGCCCCATGGTGCTGGTGCAGTGGGGCTCCGCTGGTCCGTTCTGCGTGGGTGTGGGTGTTTTGGCTTTTACACGGACGCTCGGGTGTTGAACACCCATCACCAACCATCTCCACCCATGGAGGGTTCCGGTTCACTCGCGGCTGCTCTGTGGGTGTTGGCGGGTGTTGGCGGGTGGGTAATGCACGTGCTCCCAGCCACCCGTGGACATTTACACAGATGCTCTCCCACCCATCCAATGGGTGTTTCCGGGTGTTTGTGGGTGGGTGGTGTCTATGTAAAAGTGGCCATAGATTGAAGCTGCTTAGCAGAAGTCAGATGCTATCTGTTGGAAATGAGTTTATGGACAGTGGTGAGGAACCCTTCAAAGCTTGTTTTAAAGATTTAGGTGGCACTTGAATATCAGACTGACTATCTGGAGAGCCAGACAGACAGAAAGTGGGTGCTGGGGGGGAAATAGGCAAGACCTTTAATTTTCAGGTCAAGTAATTCAGAATGAGCTCATTTTGAATGTGGAGTCTAACCACTTGTATAATTGAGTGAGGGTAACATGTCCTGATGAATTAGAAGCCAGCAAACAGCTTTGTAGGAAAAATCAAAATCCAACATTAACAGTAAACAGATTCCTTACTACAGTCAGAATAAGATAGTAATTATCAGGGGTGTGCAAAATTCATTTTAGTTAAATTAGTAACTCAAATTAATTTTTCTACATTTTTATTACTAATTTAATTTAAACAAATTTATATTAAAATGAAATTTATTTGAAAAACAAAACAAAAACATTTTCATTTTGGTCCCATTATACTCGATACAGCCTGCAAAAACACTCCAGGCCAGGGAAGGCAGAGGGGTAGGGAAGGGGGAGAAAGCAGTGAAAAGACATGATTGGCATCCCCACTGGCCAATTGGCATTGGGAATACATCAGGCAGCAGTGTGATGGACACAGAGACCTCCTGGGATAGGTCTTTCTTCAATGCTGCCAGCAACTTCGCAGTGCCAGATCAAGGCTCACTCCTGCTGCTACTTCTATGTGTGACCACTGAATTCCTGGAAGACAGAGATTCTACTGCTGTGCCTGCTTGCTGCCAGTCAGTCTCTCTCATATCCTGCCACCCTGTAGCACTTTCTGCAAGTTGACAACTTGTTACATCTGGGGTGCTGCCAAATGTCCAGTGCTCACTCACCTGCCATTCTCTCTCTAACTCATATGGTGCCTGGCCACTCTGCAAGTTGAAGTCCTGGCATACATGGGGCACCAAGCCTCCTATGCCAGTACCTGCTGCTCCTCTACCTGTCTGCTGTCTGCCACTGCCTGCTGCTGTGACTGCCTGCTGCCTCTCTCATATTCTGCCACCCTGTGGCACTCAGCTAGTTGACAACCTGTTACATATGGGGTGCTGCCAACTGTTTTATTTATTTACTTATTTAAAAATTAAATATCCCGCCCCCTCCTGCCTAGGCAGCCCGGGGCGGCATACAATATAAAATATAAATATAAATACAATTAAAACAACATAACTTCATATGTGTCATAACAACCTGCCACCCCAACCCTCCCACTACCCATCTCCCCCATCAAAAACTCAGTGGAACAATCAGGTTTCACATTGACACCTGAAGGAGGGGAGATCTGGGGCCCGGCAGACCTCCGCCAGGTGGGAGTTCCACAAACAAGGTGCAGTGACCAAGAATGCCTTCTCCAATTTGACCCCCCCACCAAACATGAGGGACTTCCAAAAGGGTGCTCCCGGCCAACTGCAGAGGCTGCTTCAGAATCAGGGAGTGAGTGGGATAACCAGACCACTGTTAACTGTCTACCTGCCATTATCTCTCTACCTCATATGGCACCCAGCCACTCAGGGGCACTCTCTGCAAGTTGAAACCCTGTCATCCTTGGGGTGCCAATGCCTACTGATTCAGTGCCCATCTGGTGCCTGATGCTCCTCTACCCACCTGCGGCCTGCCAGACTGTCTCTCCCTCATATTCTTCTACCCTGGGGCACTACTTGAAACCATGTCATACTTGGGATGCCAATGCCTGCTGCTCCTCTTCCCACCCTCTGCCTGTCAGTGACTGCTGCTGTGCCCACCTGTTGCCTACCAGTCTCTCTCTCATACTCTGCCCACCTGTTGCACTCTCTGAAAACTGACACTGTTACATCTGGGGTGCTGCCAACTGTCCAGTGCCTGCCTGCCATTATTGCTCTACCTCATATGGTGACCGGCCACTCTGAGGAACTCTCTGCAAGTTGAAGCCCTGTCACTATGGGGGTGGGTGTCACAGGTTGGAGGTCCAAAACCCCCCACTTTACCGGGTTTGGGTGACTCAGTTTCCCTTGCACACAGCCCTCTTGAATTAGTTCTCTCTCTGACTAATTCAAGTCTACTGCAGGGAAACTCCTTTGTCACTCAAGGGCACGATCCTTCCCCTTTACAGACTCTTTACTCTCTGGGTTCGCAAGAGCTTGAGGGCTCTTGTTGCTCACTTGTGTTCCAATGTTAGACACAGACACTTCTTCATAAAGATAAGAAGTAAGTTTATTGATTACATAAGCAAGATAGTTGGTACAGAGTGGTTACTAGAAATCAAAGGTAAATATAACGCATTCCTGATCTATACTGGTTGAGTTCCTAAATCAGCATCTTACCCTACAAAGGTCCATAAGGCCTGGTTCCTCATTATAGGTGTAGAATGACTGGGCACTGGCTTCTTAGTTGGTAGAGAGCAAAATCATGCCTCTCAGTTCATGGTTTCCCCAGCCTCGCTGCTGGCAGGTTTTTGTATGCAGATGTAACTGCTGAGATGGCTCAGGGAGAGAACTCTTAAGTAGTCTTCCTCCTTCTTTGTCTCTGTTCCCGCCTTTTGGGGAAACCTGAAATGTGACATGTAGGCAACCCAGGCAAACATGAAGGTTGTTTCGCATCTCCACAGGGGTGCGTCTGTCAAGAGTCCCCAAATACACATTCTTTGTCTCTCTTTGCATTTCCTGTAGCTTGGTCACATGTACTGTTACAGCCCTAATTTGAGTTTTACAGTTCTCAGTTGTAACATTACATACATGTGGAACCTTTTGCTTTACATATTTACCAGATTTATAGTCTACATGTAGGCCTGTGTTACACCCACCAGTCTCCCTCTCATACTCTGCCCACCTGTTGCACTCTCTGAAAATTGACTCTGTTACACCTGGGGTGCTGCCAACTGTCCAGTGCCTGCCTGCCATTATCGCTCTACCTCATATGGTGACCGGCCACTCTGAGGCACTCTCTGCAAGTGGAAGCCCTATCACTATGGGGGTGGGCCCCTGGAGAAACTTAAAATACAGCCATCCAAGCTGCACAGGTCAGGTTTTGACCCCTTCAACCTCCTCCCTATCTATCAGCATATGTATTTATTCAGCAAATTTGAATAAATAAATTAAAAAATCAATTAATCTTTCTCTGCATTGTTTGGGTGGGAGGAATGGAGAAGGGAAGCAGGAGAGGCTGGTCTGCTGCCCGTAAGGCAGGCAATGGGGCAAGTGGCAGAGGTGGCAGGGGCCATGCCAGTGGAGCGGCAGAAGGCATCAGCAGCAGCCCAATCCCATCACCACATCCCAAACTGCACAGGCCTGATTTTGACAGTCAGGCTTCAGAGGCTCCCAGCAGTGGCACTAGGGGTGTGGTTCAGCAGTGCTTCCTGCCAGCGTCTTCCACTGCCATGCAGGGCACTGGAAGGCTTGCAGTCCAGGAGGCTGAGACTGTCTCTGATGTGGCTGCAGGAGCAGGTGTAGGTGCTTTGGGGTCAGTTCCTCCAGGGCCACCAATGTCCCTGATCCCCATTATTGAGGTGATCCCCAGCAGTTCAGAGCTGGTAGATCCCACACTGGTGGCTTGAGGCAGGGCCCGATCTCCAGGCAACGGCAGCAGGGAGAGGAGCAGCAGTAGCAGCATCAGTAGCAGCAGCAGCTATAGGAGGCACAGGGAGAGTGGCAGCAGCATGGTGGGCAGTCAATCAGTCTCAAGGTCCCAATACTCCCCTTCATGGGACATCACTCTGATTGGAGACAGCAAGGCAGACACTAGTCCTGCGTAGATGTCTGGTGCTGAGGTGATGGCTGTCCCTCCGAGAGCTGTGTTGCCACCATGTTCTGCCCCTCCCATCAGCGCTGTCAGTGGTGCATCACCCGGTGTGGGCCAGAAGGCAGGAGGTGGCAAAAGTCCCTCTGCCTGGGTCTATTTTAAGTTGGTGCAGGCGGATGATCCCAGGGAGGTGCAATGCATTTTGTGCCAGAAGGTGGTGAAACGTGGGCAGGTACTCACCAACCTTGGCACAACTACCATGGCGAGGCACCTGAAGGGATGCCACAGCGCTGTGCTGCTAAGCGGGCATGCAGGGGCAGTGGATGCCAGTGGGTTCCCAACTGCAGCGGCCAGTCATCTGTCTCCATCAGCGGGCAAGTGTCCTGCTCTAACAGCTGCCTCTAGTAGCAGGAGCAGTATAGCTGCTAGGAGGGAGGAGGAGCAGCAGCAGCAGTGCACCATGGAGGAGCTGGGGTGGGGGCAGCTGCCAAGTCCATCAGCAGCTGCAGGATGGGGAGGGCAGCATGACTTTCAACTGAAATCCAGCGCCTGTTGGGCGAAATGATTGCACTGGATGTGCAGCCCTTCTCGGTGGTCAGGGACATGGGGTTTAGGTGCCTGATTGGGTTCTTGTACCCCCAGTTTAATCTGCCCTCGCACACCACCCTGAGTCGGCAGGTGTGTCAGCTCTGTACCAGGCTTTAAAGGAGCGGGTGAGGGAGCAGCTGGCAAGGGCTGGGGGTGCCACCGTCCACTTCACCACAGACCTGTGGTCGAGCAGGAATGCACAGCACGCCTACCTGGCAGTGACGGGGCACTGGTGGCAGGACCCGGAGGCAGTGTTTGGCAGTGGCAGGAGGGGTACCGAAGCAGGGTATAGGTGGGCACTGCTTCAGGCGGAAGTAATGGATGGCCCCCACACCTCTCGGAACATTGAGTCAGCCCTGACCACCATGGTGAGGGAGTGGGTCATGCCAGGCGCACCCTTCACCAAGGGGTGCGTGGTGACAGACAACGTGGCCAACACCCTGAGGGCAGTCTGTGAGGGGGGCTTCACCAGCATCCCTTGCGCCGCATGCACTCTTCACCTGGTGGTCAGGGATGCTCTGGGCTTGGGGGAGAAGGGGATTGGGGCAGGCACCCTTAGCTCCCTGATTGAGTGGGGGAGTAAGCTGGCCAGTTTCTTTAACTGGAGTGTGAAAGGCAGCGACCTCCTCCGGGCGAAGCAGACCGAGCAAGGTCCCCAGTGCACCAGCTGGTTCAGGATGTGTCCACCAGGTGGAATTTGACATTCCTGATGCTTGAGCGGCTTCTTGAGNCAGATGTAACTGCTGAGATGGCTCAGGGAGAGAACTCTTAAGTAGTCTTCCTCCTTCTTTGTCTCTGTTCCCGCCTTTTGGGGAAACCTGAAATGTGACATGTAGGCAACCCAGGCAAACATGAAGGTTGTTTCGCATCTCCACAGGGGTGCGTCTGTCTAGAGTCCCCAAATACACATTCTTTGTCTCTCTTTGCATTTCCTGTAGCTTGGTCACATGTACTGTTACAGCCCTAATTTGAGTTTTACAGTTCTCAGTTGTAACATTACATACATGTGGAACCTTTTGCTTTACATATTTACCAGATTTATAGTCTACATGTAGGCCTGTGTTACACCCACCAGTCTCCCTCTCATACTCTGCCCACCTGTTGCACTCTCTGAAAATTGACTCTGTTACACCTGGGGTGCTGCCAACTGTCCAGTGCCTGCCTGCCATTATCGCTCTACCTCATATGGTGACCGGCCACTCTGAGGCACTCTCTGCAAGTGGAAGCCCTATCACTATGGGGGTGGGCCCCTGGAGAAACTTAAAATACAGCCATCCAAGCTGCCCAGGTCAGGTTTTGACCCCTTCAACCTCCTCCCTATCTATCAGCATATGTATTTATTCAGCAAATTTGAATAAATAAATTAAAAAATCAATTAATCTTTCTCTGCATTGTTTGGGTGGGAGGAATGGAGAAGGGAAGCAGGAGAGGCTGGTCTGCTGCCCGTAAGGCAGGCAATGGGGCAAGTGGCAGAGGTGGCAGGGGCCATGCCAGTGGAGCGGCAGAAGGCATCAGCAGCAGCCCAATCCCATCACCACATCCCAAACTGCACAGGCCTGATTTTGACAGTCAGGCTTCAGAGGCTCCCAGCAGTGGCACTAGGGGTGTGGTTCAGCAGTGCTTCCTGCCAGCGTCTTCCACTGCCATGCAGGGCACTGGAAGGCTTGCAGTCCAGGAGGCTGAGACTGTCTCTGATGTGGCTGCAGGAGCAGGTGTAGGTGCTTTGGGGTCAGTTCCTCCAGGGCCACCAATGTCCCTGATCCCCATTATTGAGGTGATCCCCAGCAGTTCAGAGCTGGTAGATCCCACACTGGTGGCTTGAGGCAGGGCCCGATCTCCAGGCAACGGCAGCAGGGAGAGGAGCAGCAGTAGCAGCATCAGTAGCAGCAGCAGCTATAGGAGGCACAGGGAGAGTGGCAGCAGCATGGTGGGCAGTCAATCAGTCTCAAGGTCCCAATACTCCCCTTCATGGGACATCACTCTGATTGGAGACAGCAAGGCAGACACTAGTCCTGCGTAGATGTCTGGTGCTGAGGTGATGGCTGTCCCTCCGAGAGCTGTGTTGCCACCATGTTCTGCCCCTCCCATCAGCGCTGTCAGTGGTGCATCACCCGGTGTGGGCCAGAAGGCAGGAGGTGGCAAAAGTCCCTCTGCCTGGGTCTATTTTAAGTTGGTGCAGGCGGATGATCCCAGGGAGGTGCAATGCATTTTGTGCCAGAAGGTGGTGAAACGTGGGCAGGTACTCACCAACCTTGGCACAACTACCATGGCGAGGCACCTGAAGGGATGCCACAGCGCTGTGCTGCTAAGCGGGCATGCAGGGGCAGTGGATGCCAGTGGGTTCCCAACTGCAGCGGCCAGTCATCTGTCTCCATCAGCGGGCAAGTGTCCTGCTCTAACAGCTGCCTCTAGTAGCAGGAGCAGTATAGCTGCTAGGAGGGAGGAGGAGCAGCAGCAGCAGTGCACCATGGAGGAGCTGGGGTGGGGGCAGCTGCCAAGTCCATCAGCAGCTGCAGGATGGGGAGGGCAGCATGACTTTCAACTGAAATCCAGCGCCTGTTGGGCGAAATGATTGCACTGGATGTGCAGCCCTTCTCGGTGGTCAGGGACATGGGGTTTAGGTGCCTGATTGGGTTCTTGTACCCCCAGTTTAATCTGCCCTCGCACACCACCCTGAGTCGGCAGGTGTGTCAGCTCTGTACCAGGCTTTAAAGGAGCGGGTGAGGGAGCAGCTGGCAAGGGCTGGGGGTGCCACCGTCCACTTCACCACAGACCTGTGGTCGAGCAGGAATGCACAGCACGCCTACCTGGCAGTGACGGGGCACTGGTGGCAGGACCCGGAGGCAGTGTTTGGCAGTGGCAGGAGGGGTACCGAAGCAGGGTATAGGTGGGCACTGCTTCAGGCGGAAGTAATGGATGGCCCCCACACCTCTCGGAACATTGAGTCAGCCCTGACCACCATGGTGAGGGAGTGGGTCATGCCAGGCGCACCCTTCACCAAGGGGTGCGTGGTGACAGACAACGTGGCCAACACCCTGAGGGCAGTCTGTGAGGGGGGCTTCACCAGCATCCCTTGCGCCGCATGCACTCTTCACCTGGTGGTCAGGGATGCTCTGGGCTTGGGGGAGAAGGGGATTGGGGCAGGCACCCTTAGCTCCCTGATTGAGTGGGGGAGTAAGCTGGCCAGTTTCTTTAACTGGAGTGTGAAAGGCAGCGACCTCCTCCGGGCGAAGCAGACCGAGCAAGGTCCCCAGTGCACCAGCTGGTTCAGGATGTGTCCACCAGGTGGAATTTGACATTCCTGATGCTTGAGCGGCTTCTTGAGCAGAAAGCTGCCTGCATCAGGTTCAACTGGTGACGGACAGCGGGGCACCTCCAGGGTATGATGGGGCAGAATTAGAGATTCTGACTCACACGGTCTTTGTTCTCAGACCATTCCTGGCCATGACAGAGACCATCAGCTCCTCCATGGCCACCATCAGCCAGGTGACCCCTCTGATAATAAAATGCGCTAGTGGGGAAAGATGAGCCAATTGACCGGTCTTGATAAAAGGAAGAAATAAAAAAGGTACTAGTTGGATAGATAACATTTTAAAAGGGGATTGGTTGGATAGATAACATTAAGCAGTGCATGAGGACTGAAACAGAGGAACTGAGATGGAAAGTCTTGTGGGAGAGAAGCATAATGGGAAGTAATAATAATAATAATAATAATAATAATAAATAAACAAGTATTTATTATTATTATTATTATTATTGTTATTATTATTATTATTATTATTATTATATAGTTCCCCCTGCCATGGCACTATTTATTTATTTTATTTATTTTATAAACTTGTACCCTGCCCCTCCTGCCATGCAGCTCGGGGTGGCTTCCAACATTAAAACACAATAAAATACAATAAAATCAGTTAAAAAGAATCATAATATTCTAAAATATTAAACAAGGCTAGAAAACAAACCAAACCCAAACAATAGGTGGGGGAACTAAAATCTCCCACCCTACCCACCCTCCCTCCCAAAGGCCTGGGCGAACAGCCAGGTCTTACAATTTCGCTGAAATGTTAACAGACTAGGGGCCAGGCGAGCTTCCTCCAGAAGGGAGTTCCACAGCCGCGGTCCCACTACCGAGAATGCCCTCTCCATCGTGGCCCCCCACTTAACATGGGGGACCTCCAGGAAGGCACCCCCGGCAGACCGCAGGAGCCGCTCTGGGGCACAGAGGGCGAGACGGTCCCTAAGGTATGAGGGGCTGAGACTGTGTAGGGCTTTATAAACCATCACCAGAACCTTGAACTTGGCTCGGCACGCTATCGGCAGCCAGTGCAGAGCTCGGAGCACCGGTGTAATATGCTCCCGGCGGCCCGTCCCCGTAAGAAGACGAGCCGCCGTATTCTGCACTAGCTGCAGCCTCCAAACCAAGAACAAGGGAAGTCCCACGTAGAGCGCATTGCAGTAGTCGAGCCTCGAGGTGACAAAGGCATGGATGAGGGAGGCCAGGTCCGGGCC
>QEPC01006595.1:4607876-4621332 GCA_003113815.1 Sphenodon punctatus | reverse complement strand
TCAAGCACGCCCCAGCAGCTGGGGAGGGCAAGCCCCGGCAGCTGGGGAGTGGAGGCCCTGAGGGTTTACCAGTGCGGGGGGAGGAGGAGGCAAACCAAGCCCCCCCCCCGCATGGTAAATCGCGCCGAGGCGCAGAATTGGCCCCTGACTCCCGCGGAATTTTTAAAAAAATTCCGCGGAAGAATCGGGGCCCTGCCTATTGGGTACTTCTCTCAAAAGAAAGAAATTGGCCACTGTTGGAGACAGGATGCTGGGCTTAATGGACAGTTGGTCTGACCCAGTATGGTACTACTCATGTTACGTTCTAGCAGACACTGCCTCATTGGGTGTCTTCAGACAGACCTGGGGTGCCCTTTCTAATTGCCTCTGCCTTCACAGTAAAGAGCAAGATTTCTAAGAATATTTGCATCCTTCTGTGAAAATAACCAGACAAGTTTCTCACAATTCATTAGATATCTAACTTTCAGTTGGTCAATAGGAAAATAAATTTCCCTGATTTGTTTGAATCAAGAACAATCAACAACATAACTTACAATGGGCTCAATCCCAGATCCTGCAGATCCTGCGTGGATCTGCGTGCATGGAAACCGTGTGCAAACCGCGCGCACCCCCACTGATGGCCCATTATGCCGCATGGAAACCATATACTAGATTGAGCCCAATGTTCACAAGGACAAAGGCCGTTTTTACACAGATGCCGCTGTGGGCCTGATGGGTGGAGGTGGGTGGAGATGGGTGGATGAGCACAGTCACTGAACACCCATTGGCGCTGAGCAGGGAGATGTTTACACTGCCACGACGGGTTGTGGGAAAGAAGGTCAGGGGCTGGAACACACTTATCAGACCCCCCCCCCAGGGCCACACCGAGCAAACATCCATGATGTTTACATGGACCACCAGTACATTAACAAAGGGGAAACCACGCTGTGAACAGTGACATTACAACATGGTCGAGAGAGGGCAAATGAATCTGCATCACACAGCACCGCCCCTACACTGCCAGACCCCTGAGGAGGGGGAAGGAGGGAGCTGGAATGTCAAGAGATACAAAGAAGTAGCCCCCGCCAAGTCCCGAAACACAGGATAGACAACCATGGATCCCCCGCCAAAACCCAGACCCCGCCCGCACACCAGAGTGCACACAAGCACACAGGGAAACCCAGCAGGAGGAGGGAGGAAAGAGACCCCAACCAGGGGAGGGGGCCGGGATCGAGCACAGCCTGTTCTTCCCAAACAGGTGAGCCCCGAAATGGGCGGGGACCACAGAAACCCTCCCTGGCATGAACCACCACCCACAGAACCCCCAAACCCTGGAACAACAGGCCAGGAACAGAACAGCAGGATTGAAGGTGGTAGGCGCCAATGTGCAAGTCAGAGCCAGGATCGGAGGGCATAGAGTGGACAGCCGCTTCCCAAAAAACACAAACCAGCTGCAACGCTGCAGCAGCTCCACAAGCATGGGGCTGGGATGCACAGAGCTTGGGATGAGTCCCACACCATGGCAGGGAAGGGGGACACGGAAACCTATGCAAACAGAAGAGGGGCTACGACCCAGATGACAGTGTACCAAGGGGTCAAGTCAAAGAGGACCTATGGATACAAAGCACAACCATGGGGAGTGGGGGAACATAGAGCACAGGAACCATGCCCTGCCAGACAACCACACTAACCAGACATGGTCCACACAGAGGGGTACAACTGAGGGAAGGAGAACACAGACACCAGGGGGTAAATTACAATCCTTCTAAAGCAATAGGCTCATGGCAGGCAACAAAAACCAACACCGAGTGGCTACAAGGTGGGGTGGTGGGGCATATCCAAGCCCTCAGTAGGGCCAGCAACCCCGGACCCGGCTCTACTGATCTGCTTGGACACAGTCCAAGAGGTGTACCCATTGCAGCACATGTAGGACCAGCTGCACCACCTCCATCTGCTCCCTGGTCCTCCTGTTAAGCATCCCCTGCACGAAAGGAGAAGCAGAGCAGGAGTGCACCAGTAGGGCAGCCCACAGGCTGCAACATCCAGGGAGCCCACACATACATGGGGTGGGGTGGGGTGGGGGCAGACACACACACAGGAGTGGCCATAACAGCAGTATGTCCAGCATGCTGATGGCAAGGTGCCCCCATTGGAGCAACCATCCCAAGCAATGATCAGATTCTCCAAGGCCTGAACAACCCCCCCCCCAAAAAAAAAACCCGATGACACCAGTACCAGCCCCTATGGTGAATGGACACACACACACATCAGGAGAATAGAGGCAGCTAAACAGTGACAAGGTTTATTGGCACAGGGACCGGTATGATGCCACACCAGCCAGAGAGAGCTGATGCCTGGGGACAGAGGGGGAACACCCCATGGTGCAAGGAAGGAGCAATACAACCAAGTCATGGCATCCAAGGGGTTGGCAGGCAGACCTAGAAGAAAAGCATCAGTAGATAGACGCACTGACTGCACCGCAGGACACAGATCGGGAGGCGGATGATTCATGCAGGCGAACGAAAGCCAGGAGCACGGCCAAGGGGGAGCAACAGCACAGGTTCTTCACGGGGAGTGAGGAGCCACAATGGAGGTGGCAGCAAAGGCGGGATCACGGTGCAGGCGCTGTTGGCCTGGCGGGTCTTGCGCAGACCTTTCTGAACAGAGTTGGAGACAGTAGATCCATAATACTCTGACAATTAGTCAGGATTTCCCTCAAGTTCTTGGAATGGTTGACTAGGTTACGCAAGTCTACCATATCTTGTTCCATTAGTCTATTAATAATAGTATTGGCTACCCTTTCATCCCAGGAAAGCCTCTTATTATATATCAATGGAACAATATTACCCCCAGTAACCATCAGGCACTCTAGATCTTGACAGATAGACAGGTGTCTAGTATGAGGTCCCTATGATATATTAATCAGTAAGGGGAAACGATCACTCTCAGGGCGAGAAGGAATTTCCAGCAGTGCAACATCTGCCCAGCTAGTTGTTTCCACTAATATATAATCAATAGTGCTAGACCTTCCATCTGTACAAAAAGTCATAGATCTGGAACTAATGCTTGGGTATGAACCATTTACTGGTCACAATTTTTTTAAAATGCAGAATCTTATAGAGTTCCAGTCCTGCAGAACTGACTCCCTTATCATCAAATTCAAGTTGGGGGATTCCACAGATCGCATTTATAAGAGTAATTCAATTTTAGACCCCCTATATGGGCATTGAAATTCACCCGCTATCAAAAATGTATCCATTGGGTAGTCCTTTAACGACTCAAGATAAGAAGAAAAACGACCCCATACCTCTGAATATTGGGCTCTTGAGGATAAGGAGGAGATGTACACATTAACCAAAATCCATGAACTACGTCGATGAAACGTCAGCCTAATGGTCAAGCGTCACAGGAGAGCAGTTGCTCAGGTACCCTCTTCTGGTTAGTGAATATTAATACTCCTCTGCTGACTGCTGCTACCAACCTCTTTGTAACCAAGCCAAGCATACACACTCGAGACTTCGCATTTGGTTGAATGTTTGTTTGTCTTCTCCCATGTCTCTCCCACTGTCCCCTCTCCTTGTCTCCCCCGCTTTTGTCTTTTAGATTGTAAGCCACAGGCAGGGACCGCGTCTGGTTCTGTGTTCTGTACAGCACCAGGTCATACGACTGGTGCTATATAAATGTCTAATAATAATAATAATAATAATAATAATACTAGGGCTGTGCGAAGAGAACGCAGTTCAGTTGTTCGGTTGTTTGGTTGTTCGGTTCGGGAACCAGGTTCAGGTTTGGTCGTTCAGTCCGGGACCCAAGTTTGGATTAGTCGTTCAGTGGAGTTTGGTTCGGCCAAACGTTCAGAGGGGCGGTATCGTTATCGGTCTTGGTCTTGCATGATTCCGTGATCGGGTCGGAAACCTGAAATTCGAGTGCTTGCGGAGCTTGTGTGGAGAGAGAGCATGTGTGTTGTGGCTGACTGGCTGTGTGGTTTTGTTTGGTGTGGTTTGGCTGTGTTGGACTATTGGTTTGACTGTGTTGGTTTGGCTGGTGGGTTGTGAGTTGGTGAGTGTTTTGTTTGGCTGTTTGTTGACTGTGTGTTGGGAGAAAAATAATGAAGAGGCTTAGGAAGGTCAAGGTGGGGAGGAAGAGGCTCCTGGAACTTATGAGGTGGTGGAGGTCGGCTCCTCATCAGAGGAGCAAGAGGGCACAGAAGGTGCTGCCAGGTTTGTAAACTTTATTTTTACTTTGAGGACAAGAAGAATACTATCCCTTAGAGTGAGCTCACTGGCGTGGGGGTGGGTGGGTGGGTGGGTGGTGGGCAGTCAGGCACAAACAGTGGGCATCAGTGGGTGGCAGCAGATGTCTGCCACAGAGAGAGAGGGTGTGGGGGTCTCTTCCAGCAGTCAGGCACGAGCCGAAGGAAACACTCACCCAAACACGTGCCAGGATTTGCACGTGCCAGCAAGGGTCTCCAGCGCTAGTACCCCAAGAATAGCAGGATTTGCACATGCCAGCCAGGGTCTCCCGTTGCCATCCCTAGCACCCCAAGAAGGGCAGGATTTGCACGTGCCAGCAAGGGTCTCTCCATTTGCCATCCCTAGCACCTCAAGAAGGGCAGGATTTGCACATGCCAGCAGCAAGGGTCTCTCCATTTGCCATCCCTAGCATCCCAAGGAGGGAGGACTAGAGGCATCATCATAAATGCATGATATTATTTAGGTGTTGTTTGTGTGTTCCTGTTTCAGAGAGGGTGATGATGCCGCCCCCACCGCTGGTGCCAGGCGCAGGACACCATCCAGGCCGAGGTCGCCACTGCCAGAAAGCGGGCGCATGAGGTCCGATGTCTGGTGGTGGTACGATAAGACTAAAGGTGGATTCGTCGTCTGCAAGGTAAGGCATCGGGGCTGGAACAACAGGGAATGGATTTCCCTATGACCTGTTAGGAAGCCCCCTGCAGAGAGAGATTGACCACCCACCCACTTGTGGAGGCAGAATGCAGCAGGGCTTTACAGACCATTGGTCTGACACAGTATGGCACTTCTTATGTTCCTATCTTTTTATGTTCTTTAGATATGTGGAAAAAAAATCAAAAGGAGCAGCCAGGGGACAACATCAGGGCTTATTGCCCACACTGAAAATGTGCACCGGCAGAAGGTGACGTGGCGGGACTCCGGCGTGGAGGAGCAGCACTGGAAGAAGGGGAGGAAGGCAATTCAAAAGAGCAGCTGCCACCACAGCCCTTCCCCTTCCTCCAGGTCCTCTGAGGAGTCCCCCCAGGAGGAGTCAGAAGCTGCAACGGTTTTTTGGGCCCAAGTCAAGAGGCCTACCCAGGAGTTTCTGAAGGCCCAGAAAAAATACATGGATGGACTAAGGGTCCAAGTCCTTACAATGGAGAACCAGCTGGTGGGACAGTTCCAGGACCTCGAGGCACAGCAACGCAAGGTGGAGGCATACTCTGTGTACCTCCACTCGGAGATTGCTGATGTGGAACTGTACTGCCAGTCGGTCTCCAAATGGCAGGAGTCCTTGGCGGAGACCCTCAACTATGCCCGGTGACACGGCTTTCAGCCGAAGGAGGACTTGATGCCTGCCCCTTGCTCCCACGCACCCATTTCCCTTTCCCCCCATCGTTCCACCACGTTCCACCACAGACCCCTAAGTTGGTTTCCTTTCTTTGTATATTTGTTTTCTGTTTGATAAAGTTGAATGTTTGTAGTTAGTTTTAAAAGTTGTTATAAAAGTTAAATTTGTTACCTTTCCAGCTTTTTTTGACCTGTTCAATCTTTTATCCCTCTGTGCTGCTTCTGGCAGGTGGCAGAATCTCATTGTATATACAGCTTGTCCGATCCCTACGTGACAGCAGCAGCAGATGTAGCGTTAGCGTATTAGCCCCAAGATGTGCCAGCAGCAGGGTCTCAATTTGCAGACAGTCCCCCAGGAGGGGCAGGGCTTGTGTCTGTGTGGGTGTGCCAGAGAGAAAGAGAGAGAGGCTGTTTGGCAGCAGGCAGCAGGCGGCGGGTGCTGGTGGTCAGAGGGGCTCTTTCAGCAGCTTCAGTGGGCATCCGCGGGTGGGTGAGGAGGAGTAGGCTGGATGGGGGGCAGGCTGGCGTATGGGCACCAGGCTTCTGGATGCAGTGGAATGGAATGATAGCCCCCAGTGACTGGAATGATGGTCCCAGAATCTCGTTGGTTCCTGGGACGGGCATGACTGCTTCAGGTACAGTGGAATGACAGCATGAGTTGAATGATGTCCCTAGAATTAGTGCTTAGTTAGGAACACTTCACTCAGTCATGTGATAGGTGGTAGAAGGTACAGGAAGGCACACAGACAGCCAGGCAGGCACATATAATACGTTGTGTGTTATTTCATCTCATTCAGGTGGATGTACCTCTCCCCCTCCACTGCCCACCATCTCTCTCATTCTAGTAGGGAGCCCCCCCTCTCTCTCTCTCTCTCTTTTTTTTCCCCCTCACACTCTCTCTCTCTCTGGCTGCTACTGCTCTCTCTCTCTGGCCCAGGTGACAAGATGGGTGGGATCGTGTCTGTCTCTCCTTCTGTGGGGAGACTTTCTCTCTCTCTCTTTCTCTCTCTCTCTCTCTCGCCATGAACTGCAGGTTGCTAACTCGTAAAGAAAAGGTGCAATGACAACTCCCCATGAGCGGAATGACAGGTCCCCAGAGAACCCTGAGGGTGGGTCCTGGGTAGTAGACTGGCAGCTTCTAGGTATTGGACAGCCCTCCCTGTCAGTAACGTAGGCCCCAGAACCCTGACGGCAGGTCCAGGGGCTGGAGTGGCTGTTTCTTGACGCAGTTGAATGATGGCTCTCTTTGAGTGGAATGACGGCCCCAGAACCTCGCAGGTGGGTCCCTGGGGCTAGAGTGGCAGTTTCTAGATATTGGATGGACAGCCCTCCATGCTGTAACGTAGGCCCCAGAACCCTGATGGTGGGTTCCGGGTCTGGAGTGGTTTCTTCTTGACACGGTTGAATGATGGCTCTCTTCGAGCGGAATGACGGACCCCAGAACCCTGATGGTGGGTCCTGGGACTAGAGTGGCAGCTTCTGGGTGCAGTGGCACAGCAGAAGCAGCATTGACAGCAGCAGCAGACATTGGATTGCCCAGGCACAGAACTCATGGATCAGCAGAGATGACATTGGCAGGATTTGCCTGTGTGCTACACTCATGGAGCCGAGCCAGGATGGTAGGATTTGCCAGGGAAGAGCTCCCATACAGCAGCAGATGGCAGCTGCAGGATTGTGTGGCCACATTTGGATTTGCCAGAGCAGAGCATCCATGGACCAGCAGACAGCAGCAGCGGGATTACCAGACCAGTGGGGCACATCACCCAGGGTTGACAGGGTGGGCAGACAGGCAGCGTGGCATGACAGGCAGGCAGGCAGGCAGGCTGAGGCAGGCATTGAGCTTCCCAGGGCACTCAGATAGTCTGGCAAAGACTGCGCAGCACGAGAGAGAGACAGCCAGTCACATAGGTGGGCCGAGATCATCTAGCCAGAGGATGGCTGGCAGGCTTACAGTTTGTTTCCCAATGCCACCCTGCATCATGAGGTCAGTCAGATAAGGCGGCTGAGGCCATTTAGTATGAGAGAGAGAGAGAGAGAGAGAGAGAGAGACGGGGGGTGGGAGGTGCCAGGCATTGGAAGGGAGGGACAGCACCTCAGCACAGCAGCAGTAGCCCAGATTGAGGAGGAGGATCCCCGTCCCAAGACTGCCCCTGGCATCGGATGGAATGTGCCACTGCACCATCAATCCTTGTCCAGGGGCAGATCTGGGAATCCCAGCAACGGAAGGTTCACCTTGATGAACAACTGCTCCACCAACTTGGCCCCCAGTCTCAGACGGTGAGGGGAGCAAAGGTCCCCCGCCATGGAGAACACCTGCTCTCTGGGGACACTGGTTGGTGGGCAGAACAATATACCGTTGGCCACTTTGGACAGAGCTGGCCACATGTTGGCCTTGCTGAGTAGGCCAAGGGATCATTGCTGGGATTGATGCATGGCTCCTCCTCCAGGTAGATCTCCACTGCTGCTGAGGTGCCATTGTACTCCCTCTGGTAGCTCTGACTGGGCACCACCTCCACCACTGCCCTCAGCCACGCTGCTTGCCCAATTGTGCACGGCCCCATGCTCCCCAGAGTGGCCTGAAAATAGGAGGAGCTCCTACTGCTGCTGGCAATAGGGATGCTGCTGCTGCTCATCCTGCTGCTGGTGCTGCTACTGCTACTGCTAGGTCTGGGGGCAGGGATAGACCCCGTTGGCTGAAAGGGGTGGCTTCTCCCACTCCCACCATCCCAAGGGGTGTCCTCCTGAATAGCCCGCACTGCCTTCCAGACCCTGTCCACCAGGTCACCCTTCCAGTGCCCACAGATCTGTGTCTGGTGTGTCACACTGCCCTTTATCCTGGGGTCCAGCATTGTTGCCAAGACATATTCCACCTGTCGAAGGAGCTTGTCAAACCATGCCTTCAGCCCTGACTTCAGCTTCCGCACCAGGTCAACCGCCTCATCAGCCAGCTCTCTGCCCTCAGGGCCACACTCCTGCCCCTGGAGAATCTCATCCAGCCTCCTGATGACACTCTGGACCAGAGGGGTCACCTGGCTGATGGTGGAGGTGGAGCTGTCCATAGTCTCCATCATGGCCAGGAACGGTCTGAGTACGAACACTGTGTGAGCCAGTATCTCCCATTCCACCCCATAGTACCCTGGACGTGCTCTGCTGTCCATCACCAGTTGAACCTGATGCAAGGCGACTTGCTGCTCAAGAAGCCGCTCGAGCATCAGGAAGGTGGAATTCTACCGTGTGGAGACATCCTGGACCAGCTGGTGCACTGGGGAGCCTTGCTCTGCCTGCTTGGCCTGGAGGAGCTCTCTGCCCTTCACACTCCAGTTAAAAAAAACAGCCAGTTTCCTCCCCCACTCGATCAGGGAACTAAGGGTGCCTGCCCCAATCCCCTTCCCCCCAAGCCCAGACCATTCCTGACCACAAGATGGAGGGTGTGTGTGGTGCAAGGGATTCTGGTGAAGCCCCCATCATGGACGGCCTTCAATATATTTGCTGCGTTGTCCATCACCACACACCCCTTGGTGAAGGGCACACCTGGCATGACCCACTCCCTCACCATGGCGGTCAGGGCTGCCTCGATATTCTGAGATGTGTGGGAACCATCCATGACTTCCGCCTGAAGCAGGGCCCACCTATAACCTACTTTGGGACCCCTCCTGCCACTGGCAAAAGCTGTCTCTGGGTCCTGCCACCAGTGCGCAGTCACAACCAGGTAGGCATGCTGCGCATTTCTACTGGACCACAGGTTGGTGGTGAAGTGTATGGTGGCACCCCCAGCCCCTGCCAGCTGCTCCCTCACCCGCTCCTTCAAAGCCCTGTACAGATCTGGCACCACCTGATGACGCAGGGTGGTGTGTGATGGCAGCTGAAATGGGGGGGCCCAGTAACTCAATCAGCCGCCTAAAGTCCATGTCCTGTACCATGGAGAAGGACTGCCCATCCAGTGCAATCATTTCACCCAACAGGCACATGGCTTTCACTAGAAAGCCATGCTGCCCTCCAGCTGCCGATGGCCTTGGCAGCTGCCCCCACCCCAGCTCCTCCATGGTGGACTGACGCTGCTGGCGAGGCTCCTGCTGCTGTTCTTCCCCCCTAGCAGGAATACTAGTGCTCCTGCTGCTAGAGGCAGCTGTTGGTGCAGGATGCTTGCCAGCTGAAAGGGCGGACGATTGGCTGGCATGGCCAATGCAGTAGGGAACCCACTGGCATCCACTGCCCCTGCCTTCCTGCTTAGCAGCAGAGCGCTGTGGCATGCCTTGAGGTGCCTCGCCATGGCAGTTTTCCCAAGGTTGGTGAGCACCTGCCCACGCTTCACCACCTTATTGCACACAGTGCACTGCACCTCCCTTGTTTCATCCACCCACACCAGCTTGAAATGTGCCCAGACAGAGGATTTTCCCCCCCTCCTGCCTTCTGGGCCGCACCATGTGACGCACCACTGCCATCGCTGCTGGGAGGGGCAGAACTTGGTGGCGACACAGCTCTGGGAGGAGGGACAGCCATAGCCTCAGCTCCAGACATCTCCGCGGGACTAGAGTCTTCTTCTGCCTCACTGTGCCCGATCACGGTGATGTCCCATGAAGGGGAGTACTGGGACCCTGAGGCTTGACCGCCCACCATGCTGCTGCCACTCTCTCTGTGTCCCCTATAGCTGCTACTGCTGCTGCTGCTGCTACTCCTCTCCCTGCTGCCATTGCCCGGGGATCGGGCCCTGCTTCTAGCAGCCAGGGTGGAATCCACCCGCCCTGGACTGCTGGGGATCACCTCGACAATGGGGGACATTGATGGCCCTGGAGGAACATCGGAAGCAGCACCTGCTCCAGCAGCAGCCTCATGTATTGCAGGCCTTCCAGTGCCCTGCGTGGCACTGGAGGACGCTGGCAGGAGGCACCGCTGAACTACCCCCAGACTAGTACCACTGCTGGGAGCCTCTAAACCCTGTCTCCCAAATCAGGCCTGCGAAGCTTGGGGCGTTGTGATGGGCTCTGGTTGCTGCTGCTGCTGTATGCCCCCACTCCTCTGGCACGGCCCCTACCACCACCTCTGCCACGTGCCCCATTTCCCGTCTTACGGCAGCAGACCAACCTCTCCTACTTCCCTTTTCCATGTCTTCCAACTCAAAGAATGCACAGCACACAAAGATTTTATATATTTAAAAAAATATATATTCAAATTTTTAATCGAATATTATATATATATATACACACTAACTCTAACTATAGTATTAACTATTCTAAAATCTATGTAACTAAATATTATATCTACAAAGGCCTAGTCCTACAAACACTCTAAAATATCAAAACTGAATAACTACTAACAATCTGTCTATCTATCTATCTATACAATATTACACAGGGATTTCGGGGGGAAACAGAGACAGCTCACACCAAAACAACACAGGGAGGGGTACAAAACTGAAATGAAACCTAATTCAATCTAATCCTAGTCTAAATAAATCCAAAAACAAGGGAAGGGAATCAGGGATGGAATATATAAAGGGAGGAGGGGAGGATTCAATGGAGGGTAGAGATAAAGAACACAGGGATGGGTAAAAAATAAAAATAACATCTAAATCTATCTAATCTAATCTAAATAAATTATACTATTGAAGTAAATGTGTGGGATGGGTGAAATAGGAGGAGGATGGCAATGGACTGAGGTGAACACAAACTGCTGGGAGAGGGAGCCTTCTGAAAATGCCTGCTGTCAGGAACAGTGACTAGCTCAGAAGGTGTTGGAAGGGGGGAGGGCAATGAGTGTTATTACTTGCTGCACCTGCCTTACCACAAGCCCCATTGGCTCTGTACAGCCTAGCCCCATGTCCCCCATGTCCAATTGCAGACTGCGAAGCCAGTGGCCTGAGGTGAAAAGGGATGGTGATTGGGCAGGCTGGCTGCTACTCCAAGCCTCTCCACCCCTGGTGCCTGGAAGTCTGCTCCTCAGCTTACCCCCCGCTTCCTGTGCCTGCCTGTGTCAGGCAGTGGTCACGTTTCTCCCGCCCAAACTCATCCGAACTCATCCGAATGAGGTTGAGCTGTTCGGTCGTTTCAGAGTTTGGAATGAGTTTGGGTTCGGTTGGTTCGGGCTCAAGTTCAGGTTTGGTCATCCGAACAGACTGAGTTCGGTCCGAACTCCAAACTTCTGAACCATGTTTGCACATCCCTAATTAATACCATTGTAAGGAGGCCCGCTTTTGGTCATCCTCTGAATTTTGAATGCATGGCAGGGAACCTGTAACACATATAACTTTTCAGAAAAAAAGGAGTCTACACACCAAGTTTCCTGGAGAAGAATGATCTCTTGGTTGGCAAGGAATTACATAAAGTCAGAGTCTCCTAGTTTATTAAGTAATCCTCGCACGTTCCAGGAAATCAGTGAAATAATATTATGGTCTCTACTAGAATCAGGTAGTCATTGTATATTACTCTCTTCCATGCCACTTCCTGGCTGACCTTTCTCTACTATCGCCTCTTCCCCATGAATCTGTCTAACCTGATGCTCTTCAGCTAAAGGGTTAAGGCTTTCCCTGTTAGTAGCCTGGTTGAAAACTGATCCCAGATCTTCAATACAATCATGAGACAACCCTTATAAAAAGGGCGCCCATGCAACTACATTAGAAAACTTATCTGGTCCTCTCTCCTGATAGGACACCTTGGAATCTTAGATACTTTGGTTCGTCCCCTGTTCTGCCGGTGTCAGAAACCTACAGGTCTTCCAGTTGGTAACAGACCATGGTTCATACCCTTCCAAAATAACCAGGGGTGGAGCTGATGCACTTTCCACAACAAAATGAGCACTATTCTCATCGTTAAAGGGATGAGTTACCTGAACCAAGGAATCTAGGGGTACCGTGGGGACGTTGTCTCTAATATCCACAAGTATTACTTACATAGTCCTTAGTTGGTCAATAACATCACTCTGCTCTTCAATGGGCAGGAGCTCGTAAATAGATATTAAAGTCAACTGCTTAGCATTGAGATCCTCTTCCTTAACCTGACTTCCTTGCTCTAATGGCAGAACACCTAAGAAGCAGAAGGGATCCCTGCTAATGGTAGAGCAGCTTAGGACCATATTTGTCTATTATGGACAAGTTAGACAGGGGCCTTCCAGGATCCAATTCCTCCTTCTCTAAATCTTTTGCCTCATTATCACCTTAGAGTACTGCTTGTTTAGATATCCCTTGTTGGTTGTCATGCTAACTCTATATCAACGTTGAGTTTAGTTAAAAGCAATTGAAGTGTGTTCTTGCACAATTCTACCCTGTGTTGGTTTGTCACTAACCTGAACTAAGGTAGAAGAGACCAAGTTCTTATAACAGCTATGCAAGAAGAGACCTATCCTCTCAAACCTAGGTTTGAGGCTGTAAATTCTCTGAGCCACCTGGGTAGATTGGAAGGTAACCAGAGCCCTAGTCCTAGAATAATTGTAAAATAAATATTCTATACTTTTAACATCTGAGGGGGAGATTACATTAAAAGTAACCTTTATAACAACGCTTATTAAATGTTTTATCCGCTCGGGTTGTTCCAATAAACCTTTGGGTTTTGGATAATTTATAAATGCCAATTGCAGGCCATTCAACTGAAGTTTCCATCTAACAGGAATTGGCCATCCACTGACCTTCAATTGGGCAAAGATCATCTTATTTGTTTGATTGCTCAAAGGGATATGTGCCAAAGGATCCTGAATGATAGAATCACGATCTTGGACTACCTTTGGCAAAATCCCATTGAACTTTCCGTCTTCCATCAAAGATGCTTCTTTATCACACAGCGTCCCACGGCCTACCATAAGGCCAGTAGTAACTTTCTCTATCCTGAAACACCTAGGCTTCCTTGTTTTAAGTAGGGATGTGCGAACGGGGTTTGGATGTTTGGAGTTCAGGCCAAACTCGGCCTGTT
>QEPC01006595.1:4536184-4580463 GCA_003113815.1 Sphenodon punctatus | reverse complement strand
GGGGGGGGGGGGGGGGGGGGGGGGGGGGGTCAGAGGAGGGGCCAGTAGGAGCCACGGCCTGGGTTCCGCAGGGAGGCCTGTACTGGTAGTTTCAGGTCCAGTGCTCCGGTGTGGTTGGTCCGGCAGCTTGCACCCTCTCACCAACAGAGGTTGGTCCAACAAAAAAAAAGGTATCACTAACTGCTCTCTCCCCCAGTGCCCGTGATCCTAGGGGACGCTCCATGGAACTAACTGGCAGCAGATTTAAAACAAATTTTTAAAGTATTTTTTCCACTCAATGCAGAGTTAACTTGTGGAACTTGTTGCCAGAGGATGTGGCCAAGGCCAGTAGCATAGGTGGGTTTAAACAAAGCACTGGATACGGTCCTGGAGGATTGGTCCATTAATGACCGTTCGCTACGTAGGTTTAGGGACATAACCTCTGACTGTTGGGACCTGGGAGTGAACTACAGGGAATCGCTCATTCCATTGTGACCTCCCTCCGTAGCACCCATGTTCGAGAGGGTGTTCTCAATGGCAGCGGCAGCAGCTGCGGAACTCCCTGCCAATTGAGACCCCTTTGTCCCAGTATCTCGCCTCCTTCAGACACCGTTGTAAGACCTGGCTGTTTCGCCCGGCTTTTGGTGGGGAAGATGGGTAGTGCGTGTGCGTGTTAGGATGGGGATGTTATTTCTACTTTTTATGTTCTTATGGATTCTTCCTTGTTGGTTTTATATTTCTATATATTTTTGTATTTTGTTATTTATTGAATGCTTGTTCTATTGCTGTTTTTGTTGTGAGCCAAGCTGTTCTGTTGCTGTTTTTGTTGTGAGTCACCCAGGCAGGAGGGAATGGCATTAAAATGGAAGTATAAATAAATAAATTAAGAATGGCCGCCGTTGGAGACAGGATGTCAGTTGTGCTGCTAGACTGAGCAGTAACTATCTTCTCTCCCATTGCAGACCACTTTCACACCTGCCCCTCCCCCCCCATATTTTGGCTGCAGGAGGGAATGTGCAAGCCAGAATATGCGCAGGGTTTGGCCGGTCTGAAACCCACCCACCCCCAAAATCCGGTCTGAAATCCTGCTCTATCTCTGCGTGGGTTTGCCGGTAAAGCCCCATGAGGGGAGCTTTCAGATTGCCCGAACCCTGCGCGTATTCGGGCTTGCGCATTCCCCCTCCCGCAGCCAAAATATGTGCCGGGGAGGGGGGGCAGGTGTGAAAGCGGTCTTGGACTCTTTTCATGCTGATTATTATAGATTTCATGGAAAACCAGAACTTGCTCTGGGATAAATTACTGCAGCGTTCGTTATCTGTGGTGATTAATATCACAATCCTAGTCACTGCTCAGACACACCAGTCCTGACAAGACTTGCACCCAATTTGACCTCATCCATTCAGTGGGATCGGCCCTGCATAAGCATTAGCAGCACTGGGGCAAAGCTCTCCACTAGGGAAGCTCTTTCGGGTAACGCGAGTCCCTGCGTTACAAGGGCCCCATTGGGTGGGAACAAACGCCTCAACTTCTGATGAGATGTTTCCTCCCCCCCCTTCTCGTTTACAGCAAGGTTTAAAGACCAGGTTAACATCCTGAGCAACTTGGCCAAAGCCAGAGCAGAGTCTCAGGGCAGGCAAGGATTGAAACCTGGAGGATGCGCCTTTGTTTGCCCGTAGAGTCCTGCTTTGCGTTGACTTAGCCTGACAGTTCTGAGGAGCCCAGGTTACAAAGGGACTTTCTTGCCTAGCGCTGAGCTTTTACAGCTGTCTGGAAATGCAGCAGTAATGCCAAATAGAAATCTGTCCCAATCATTGGCAATCAGCTCCCTGCCCATGGCAGCAGATTAAACAAGCACACACCCCGCCCCCCCCAAGGTGGCTGCCATCAGGAGATGGTGTGAAGGGAGGATTGGACCATTAAGTTCACCAGTTGGTTGCTGATGTCTCAGCACATACCACCGTGGCTGTAAATGGCCTTGAATCAGAGACTCGGGTTCATGGCATTCTCCCCGTCGGCACCAAGGTTCCTGCCTTTAGTCTTGGCAACACACAGGGCCGTTTCACATTCTCAACCAGTGGGTCAGGAACCATTGGTGGGTTCCGGGAGAGTCCCAAGTGGTCCATGAATCCTGCTGCAGCTGTGTCGTGTCCTCTCCCGTGTCCCCTCCTGCTGCTTCTTCTGGCTGCCTTTGCTGTTGAGGGCTGGGGAGAGGAGGGACGTGGCTTTCTGCTGTTTTTGGCCACCTCCTGCTGCTGCTGCTGCTGCTTGGCCACTCCTGGGGCAGGATTTTAAACAAAGGATTTTGGTGGACCTCACCCGCAAAGAGGTTGAGAAACCCTGGCTCTAAAGGGATACCTTGTGAGTCACTGGTAAGTAATGGTTCAGAGCTCGCTTTTGAATAGTTCTTGGCTTTTTCTCTTTTAGCTATAAAGTTTGCTTGGGTTCAAAGCCATCCTGTGGGAGTAGCTGTCCAGGGCCACAGCATGTGCGGATCCTGGGCTCCATACTTGTTTGGAAGTGTGTTCGTAAAACTCAAAACGCCCATCTTCCCAAGCCCCCCGCACGTGGAATAACACGGCTCACTGTTGTTTATGGAGATGGGGGCAAATTGCGTTAAAGCCTTATCAAGTATTATTTGGCGTTCTAGACTATGCCACTGCGTGCTAAGCACGTTATTTCCTTGAGAGCAGGCTTTCAAAGCTGCACATTTTGCCTGGTTAGGGCCACGTACAGGGGATGCCTGCCAAGAAGGGACACCCCCCCAGCCCTAAGCGGGGGGGGGGTGGTGAGTTTGACCGCCCTCCCCCCAACAGGGTGCCGGGCGGGGAGGGGTTTCCTTTGCCCTCCCCCNACGAGCTGCCGGCTTTTTTGGAAACAAGCGCGGGCGCCGCCGCGCTCGTCTAAAAACGGCCTAGCTCTCCACAGTCCTCTCAGAGATATAGCCGGTTGTTTTTAACTTTTTACACCTAGAATGGACACACTTTTTTTTAGAATGCTAGAGTTTGCATTGAGGGCTTTACGTTAGTAGATAATGTAAAGCCCTCAATGCAGACTTTAGCATTCTAAAAAAAATTGCATTGATTTCGCACAACCCTTAGAAGATTGCATTACCATACAAAATACATATGTATTTTGGCAGCCTTCAACAACATTAATGCTGCTCCTACTTATTTAATTTATTCTGTTAAAACTGTACCCAGTTTCCTCAGACCAACACTGAAATTTCAAAACACATGAATACAGAAACTCTCCACAAGATTCTACCAATAAATAGATTTGTGTGTGTGTGATAGCACTGACCGCTCCCATATACAGTGAAAAAAGCACTTTATATACAACACAACTTTTAATCCTCACAACAACCCTGTGAGGTAGGTTAGGCTGAGAGAATATTGTGACTAGCTCAACATCATCCAGTGAGCTTCTGGTTAAAGCGAGACTTGAACCGGGGTCTGTCCCCACCTGCCAATCCAAGTACTACGCACTTAGCCATTACAAACAGAAAGATGCACCAAGACCACAGGGCGGGTGCTTCGTACTATTGCTTTTGTATGAAGGCAAGTTAATTTTGAAACTTCTAACCTTTAGGATGAACAAAAGAATATAATTATTTTCTATTTTGAATTTTAGACCGTCATGAAAATCACTGTACTTGTCCTAAATGAGAGTTGGTATTACATTATTTTGTGGCATGAGGTATGAAAGAAAATTAGAAGAAAGGAACTGTGTGTTATAACTATATACTGCACTTGGGTTGGACTTTTTTTCAGGAGAGACTGAGGTTTTGGGGGTTTCTTTGGATTTTTTTTAACATTGGTTTGTAAATTCAGATTGAGACATACTGTGGAAACCCTGGATAAATCAGTGTTTCTATCACCACCATCTCACCAAGCCACTACATCCACACAGCAGGTATCTCACTTCAGTTAGTTCTTGAAGTGGACTCTTAAATGTGGTTGTTGGTTTGCTAAGAGCTGCCTTACCCTATGGAGTTGGTCTGTCCATGTGTTCTGTTGGTCGTACAAGAGTCCAGGGTTTTTGAACCTGTATTCAAAGATTCTAAACACAACTGGAAACAAGGAGGAGGAGATAATTACCTATATATCCATTATGGACCACAGTAAAACAACATAAATGTGAAGTTCTTTTTGTAGGAACGGGGCTTTCAAAGTCCCTTCTGCGCCATGTGGCTCATCAGGCTGGCCCATGGTGCACAAAGAAGTGCCTTTGATTTCCCCGACCCAATGGATCAAGTATCCATTCACAGCTGGGTGGACTGGAGGTAGCCCACCCAGTGTGACACCAAATAGGACTTGAACACACAGCCTTCAGGGATGTAACCAAGTGTCTCAACAATTCATTGGCAGAGCCATATCCAGACTATACAACTGCACATGGCCCCATTCTCGGTGGCCGCACCGAGGCTGTGGAACTCCCTTCTGGCAGAGGCCTGGGTGGTCCCGGACCTCACCTCCTTTTGATGAGTGTGTAAGATCTGGCTGTTCTGCCAGGCTTTCGGCGAGGGAGGTGGATAGGGGGTGGGGTGGGGGGAGCTGGGGGTTAGGGATGGTTTTTTTCTTTGTTTTTGTGGCACCCCATATTGTGGGTTTTATACTGTTTTATAATATTATTATTGTTGTTACTGTTCTATATTTTAATTGTATATTGTATTTTTTATTGGATTTGTTAGCTGCCCCAAGCTGCTGTTGGCAGGAGGGCACAGGATAAAAAAATTGATTAAATAAATAAATAAATAAATAAATTGGAGGCCCCCTCCAGTACATGGGGTCCATGAAAAAACTTGAAATGACCACATGTGTATGAGGAGCACTGGAGTAAAATACAGGTTCACAGATCCACAAATGTGAGGAGCCCTGACTTCTGGAGACTGGGCCCACAACAGTCTAGGAAGGACTCCCCCCAACCCCCCCCCAATATATGAGGTTCATGAGTAAACTAGAAATAGCAACATACATATAACCTGTGAGCCTGCAGGATATGCAGCACAGGGAGCAATGGCCCCTGAAGGGGGTGTTACTAGGTTTAATTGAACATCCAAATTTAATTACAGGAACCTTTCCCTTTTTCTAATGGGTGAGTCTGTGTGTGTCCATCAGACATTCCTATGTTAGAAGGGAGACCTCATCACCATTTTTCATGAGGCACCATCTTCCCTGGTTCCAGCAATGGCCACTGGTTGTACCCTGCTGCATCAATTTCTACAGTGTCAACTTCCTTTCACCCTGCCTTTATTTTGTGCTCTGAAAAAAAGTGAGAATGCCTCATTAACGACAGTCTTACGCCATTCATCCATTACAAGCACCTTTTAAGTTCCTTGTTCTTCTCAGTTCCATCAAGTATCCAAAAAAGTGGTCTCTTTGCTATCATGTCATTCTGCTCGTCTTATACTACATTCATATTGGAGATATATCATCTCCAATATGGACGTTAAATGTTCCTGGTCCGGAGGCTGCAGCTAGTGCAGAATGCAGTGGCTCATCTCCTTACGAGGACGGGCCGTCGGGAGCATATTACACCTGTGCTCCGAGCTCTGCACTGGTTGCCGATAGCGTGCTGAGCCAGGTTCAAGATGTTGGTGTTGGTGTTGATCTATAAAGCCCTATACGGTCTGGGCCCCTCATACCTCAGGGACCGCCTCGCCCTCTGCGCCCCAGGGTGGCTCCTTCGGTCCACTGGGGGTGCCTTCTTGGAGGTTCCNCCAAAGTCAGGGCCCAGCTAAAATTCCAGCAGCATTTAAAGTGATTCCCCCCCCCCCCGCCCCCCTCTGAGGAGCAAGGCCTGTGAAAAATCCAGGTTTCAGCACCGATTTGATCAACTGCTTTTAGGTTTCTCTTGCAGCTTCTTCTGTGGGGTAGGAACTTTCCTGGTACTGTGGTCGGCACTTTTTCTCTATTCGAACCCGTCGCAGATAATTTATTTATTTTAAAAAAAAAAAACTTATCCTGCCACAGGCAGCTCTGGGTGGCTTATAATGATGATATAAACACAGTTTCTAGGCCTTCTACCAAATGCTGAACAACATTAACCCACTTGGAAATGTCCCTCTGATGTGGAAAAGAAACCCATTTTTAAAAATTCTCCACTGGTCTCAACTCTTAAATACTGCATCACGTTGCCCACATCATTGTTCAGAACACTCCCCAGACAGAAATCGATCTATTTGCATCCTTTCAGGAGAGATCTCAAAAGTTCTTTTTTATGAAAGGACCAGCCATGTGCAATCATTAGAGCCCCAAAGGGGTTACAGTCTAGGATGGAGACGGGCAGGGAGACATTCATGAAGTTGAGAAGTCGCAGGCGCACGTGCTTATTAGCTTAGTTATAGGGGAGACGGGGACCCTAAATGACAGGAGAGCAGAAGGCTCATCAGTGAGCAGTGGGTGATGCTGCGGGGCTAGGGGAGGCCTGATGGACGAGGTAGGTTTTGGGGAGGAACTGGAAGGGAGTGATAAAAGGGATGCCTTTGGTCTAAGCCAGCGGTTCTCAAATCTTTTTGAACTGCACCCCCTTCCACTTGTCTCCTGTAATTGAGCCCCCCCCCACAACTCCCCCACCCCGTAACTTCCTCCCTTCTTTCCCCTCCCCCTTCCCAACCTCCTATTGCTTACCCTCGCTTTCCCCTTTGCCATCCCATTATTTTGGAGATCCCCACTAGTAAAAGTGTGGAGCCAGGCATTTGCCGGTGGGGGGGTTCTTCTCAACACCCCTCCCTCCCCAAATATCTTCCATGCCTCACCCCCTCTGTGCTCAGGGGAGGAGGTGGCACTCTTCCCCCCCCCCCCCCCTTGAGAACGTAGGCTTTAAGCTTGCAGGACTTGGCCTACTTTGTCCGATTCTCCCCTCCTTGCGGTAAGTTGCTCCAGGACAGAAGGAGTAGCTGTGAGATAAACGTTGGGCTCACAGAGCCGCTGAGCTGAAGGGAACGAGAGCCTGCGTTGAGTTTCAGACCTTGGACTCTCTCTCGTAGCAGGAGGTAAACACCCCACCCACCCCAACCCTGCTCGCCCTTTAAAGGGGAACCTTCGATTTCACGCTTGCGTTGCTGCTGTTACCGTGCTCGCAAGTCTCTTTATCCTTCCAAGCAGAGAAAGCAGNCGAGCGATCTTATCTACAAAGTACTCGATGAACCGGTCACTGGATTGCTCCAGGTCTAGGTGGAGACAGACAGGACTGACCAAACCTTTCATCACCCGGAAAAGCTCCACTGGACGTGACTTTGCAGATGCAATAAGGGCAGCAAAGAACTGCCTCTTTGCTGCCTGCACCGCCACAGCATAAGCCTTTGAACTGCACTTATGCTGCGATCGATCATACTGGTCGCGAGTCTGTCGCTGCAACCGCCTGCTCTCCCGCTTCAAACACTGCAGACCCTCAGTAAACTAAGGAGACCCTTGCTGATCCCTGCCCAGTCCAAACCTCTGCAACGGAGTTATCTCTCTGGAGCAGCGGGGAAAGAGAAAAACAAGAGCTGATGGGGCCTGGAAACTAGCTAGGAAGGCTTGGGATTGAAGGCCAGAGGCCTGGTTCCCTGCTGTTGTGCATCCTGCAATTGTTTTACCTCCAGTGCTGGGGACAGGGAGAGGATTTGGTTTGGAGATAAATAATTCTGTACAGGTGGGAATGGACCCGGCTGGGGCGCTCAGCTCCAGTGCGTGTCTGCACTATGTATAGTGGGGTGGGGGGAGCTGGGGGTTAGGGATGGTTTTTTTCTTTGTTTTTGTGGCACCCCATATTGTGGGTTTTATACTGTTTTATAATATTATTATTGTTGTTACTGTTCTATATTTTAATTGTATATTGTATTTTTTATTGGATTTGTTAGCTGCCCCAAGCTGCTGTTGGCAGGAGGGCACAGGATAAAAAAATTGATTAAATAAATAAATAAATAAATAAATTGGAGGCCCCCTCCAGTACATGGGGTCCATGAAAAAACTTGAAATGACCACATGTGTATGAGGAGCACTGGAGTAAAATACAGGTTCACAGATCCACAAATGTGAGGAGCCCTGACTTCTGGAGACTGGGCCCACAACAGTCTAGGAAGGACTCCCCCCAACCCCCCCCCAATATATGAGGTTCATGAGTAAACTAGAAATAGCAACATACATATAACCTGTGAGCCTGCAGGATATGCAGCACAGGGAGCAATGGCCCCTGAAGGGGGTGTTACTAGGTTTAATTGAACATCCAAATTTAATTACAGGAACCTTTCCCTTTTTCTAATGGGTGAGTCTGTGTGTGTCCATCAGACATTCCTATGTTAGAAGGGAGACCTCATCACCATTTTTCATGAGGCACCATCTTCCCTGGTTCCAGCAATGGCCACTGGTTGTACCCTGCTGCATCAATTTCTACAGTGTCAACTTCCTTTCACCCTGCCTTTATTTTGTGCTCTGAAAAAAAGTGAGAATGCCTCATTAACGACAGTCTTACGCCATTCATCCATTACAAGCACCTTTTAAGTTCCTTGTTCTTCTCAGTTCCATCAAGTATCCAAAAAAGTGGTCTCTTTGCTATCATGTCATTCTGCTCGTCTTATACTACATTCATATTGGAGATATATCATCTCCAATATGGACGTTAAATGTTCCTGGTCCGGAGGCTGCAGCTAGTGCAGAATGCAGTGGCTCATCTCCTTACGAGGACGGGCCGTCGGGAGCATATTACACCTGTGCTCCGAGCTCTGCACTGGTTGCCGATAGCGTGCTGAGCCTGTTGACATTCCGCCAAAGTTGTAAGACCTGGCTATTTGCCCAGGCCTTTGGGGAGGGTGGGAGGGTAGGGTGAGGGGTTTTATCTCCCCCACCGTACTTACTTATTATTTATATTATTTAATATAGCTAGCCCTGTTTTAATACTTTTATATGTTAATTATTATTGTATTGAGTATTTTAAATTGTTTCTATTGTATTTTTATTGTTGTGAGCCACCCCGGGCTGCATTGCAGGAGGGGCGGGATATAAATTTATTAAATAAATAAAAATTTAAATAAATTAATTGTTTCATAATGCTGTAAAGCCTGTCCAGGGCAATCAGCAATGCTGGATTGCATTAGGCAAAGTCCTTTAGAAATGTAATAGGATATTAGTTCCATATGATAAAATGAATACAATACAATCTCATTTCCAATGAAATTAGACAAATGGGCTCTTTTCCGTTTACCCAAAAGCTGGAAAGATACACAAGCTTTTTAGGAAAATAATCCTCTTGGGCACTGATGAAGAATTTAACAAGTGGGTCAAAATTAATAAGATATGCGTTTTACACCCCACCCCCTGGGATGTTCAAACATTGCTTTAGAGTCAGGAATGTAAAGAGAGAGCAATACATGCAGTAATTTCATGGGGTGACCATTTGGCCAGGTTTGACATTGGTCTCTGCACCTAAGTCAGATTCAAGTATCAGGTGTTCAAATGCGAGGTTTTCAGTTTGTGCTCATGCCTGGTCATGAGGCCAGTTCACCAGTGCTCAGTAGCTTTCCTGCCATGGGGTTCATACAGGTGCAACCCATTGAAATGTAATAAATAATTTTGTTGATGATACCAAAGAGAATTCAAATCCAGCTTGCTCTCTGAGCTGTGCTGGTTTTACAGCGCTAAAAGTGGTAGGATTCATTGTTGGCACTAGATCCTGCAAAAGTGACTGACTCCATTCAGGGAACAGATCTGTGGAGTGAGAAGGTGCCATTTTATGTAGTTGCATCTCATTAAATGACAGCTTCTATGGTTTGACTCTCAAGCGGGTTCCCAGTTCCATTTTAAAACAAAATAACTAAAGGAGCATGATACTACATGTTGTTCACTTTGGGCCCACCAAGCTTTCTGGTCAGAAAGCCCTTTCTATATAAGACTACTGTACCATAAGGCCTGAAACAGGAATGGTCCCCTTAATTACATCTCAAGATCATGACTAAATGTCAAATTAACTTTAATTCCCTCTATTTTTAGTGACAGACGTTTTTGAGGTGAGTGCTGTTGAAATAGCTATAGCCTTTGTTCTGAGCTGTGTTACATTGAACTCTGTTACTCTGAACTATATAAAGAGAATTCCATGAAAACACTACTGAAAATCCAAATACTTATCTAATCTTTAAGCTTGGCAACCTGCATTGCATTACTGATTGCTGATAACTGGTGAAATGTAGATTAAATTTTGCATCCAGAAGAAGCCAAGCCAAGAAAAAGAGGACCGTGTAGTTAAGACAAAAAATGTCCATACATTTTATACTTTAAATGACTCCATTTGAGAGCTTGGAAAATGAAAAGGGCACGTAGCCAAAAATAGCTCAATGTCATTCTGAATGCTGGCTAAATAAGGATCAGCCTTATCTAACTTCTCCGAGGTACACTAACCAGAGACATAGTGTAAAGTTCCAAAACTATCATATGCCTAAAAGGGATTAGGGGATAACTAAAGTGAAGAAAACCAATTTATTCATAATATGAAAAAACAGTTCAGAGAAAATAACACACAACAGTTATGGGAGAGAGACACGTTCATTCATTTTGAAAGAGGAGGAAATAGCTTCAAGTAGAATATTGCTGAACAAAACACCGCAGCTTAAGTTGAAATTATTTCCAGGTGTATAATTACTAAGGGGGAAGGGAATTCTAATTTTCTGATTTCTGAGTAAAAAATAATGAAAAAGTGAACTGGAATTTAATCGTTTGGTAAATCCATATATAGGGGGCGCCAAATTCATATGTTCATTTGAGAAGTACAAAACAGATGAAAAGGGAATATTAAAGTTATGAGGGGGTGAAAAAGGAAATTCAGAGAGAAACCTGCCTTGTATTCTGTCCTGTTCCCTTTCATCCCACTCATGTTCAGGGCCAGCTCTAGGCATATGCGACACGTACAGTTGCACATGGCCCTGTGCCAGTCTGGGCCCTGAACCCTGGGGACAGCAGAAGACCCCTCCCCCGTGCCCTGAACCATCTGCAACTGGGCAGTTGGGGTGAGGCTGCACAGCCTGCCCTATTTACGGGCTGTCACGTCACTGAAGCTGTGTTTGCACACAAAGCTGCAGGTGCAACTGTGTGACCCCACCTCAGCCCGAGCCAGCAGCACCATGCAGTGGCTGGCTGGGCAGGGCTGCCTGCGCACGCACTGTGGCAGGCTGAAGCATGAGGGGGAGAGAGATGGCGACCCAATGACGAGGCGAGCTGTTCCCCAGCACAGGCTGCAGCTGCTAGCTTGGAGTGGAGCAGCAGCAGCAGCATGATGGAGAAGGAGAGAGTTCTTCTTGGATGGTGAGTGTGAGTAGAGGCAGGACCACGGAGAGAATAGGCAGAAGATGGGGTGGGGGCAGGAAGTGTGCAAGCTCTTGGATCGGGGGGGAGGCTAGGGTTCCCAAGGCAGGAATGGGGNCCCCACCCATTATACAGTCAGGGCACGTGGAGAGGTGTTCTCGCTGGCTCCTCCACAGCTTTAGAACTCCCTTCCTTCCACTGGAGATTTTTCAAAGCTGTACCTACCAGCCCGGGCTCTCTGGGTGTTATTGCAGCAAGACTTGAAATCGGACCCTTCACTGAACAATCATCGCTAAGGAACTGTAGGGTCTGACGACACCTCGAGGGTCATCTCATCCCGTCCCCTGCTTCATGGCAGGATATCCCTGTCTACAGCATCGCAGACGGAGGCTCATCCAGCTAGATTTCCAAAACCTCCAAGGAAGGAGGTTTCCCAACCTCCCTAGGGAGCTGGTTCAATCACCCGACCGTTCTCACCGTTAGAAAGTTTTTCTTCATACTTAAAACGAAATATCCCTGGCTGCGATTTAAAGTCTGTTCCCTCTTGTGTGGCCGGGGAGAACTAATGCTCCTCAGCTTTGTTTGTGGTCTCTTTTTTTAGATATTTCAGAACTGCTCTCATGTCTCCCTTTAGTCATTGTTTCACTAGACTGCACCTTCCCAGTTTTTCAGCCTTTCCTTGCACGGCCGGCTACCAATATCCATTGTAGCCCAAATCTCCACGACAGAACAAGTCACTGGGGTGTACACACAGACGTGGGTGTCATGCACATACCTGCACAGCAAGCAGCGGGTTTCTCTCTGGGTTTACAATGTACTGGGCTGTTTTGGTTTGCAGCCAGTTCGAGTGCACCGATTCAGAAGGCACCAGCTCAGACAGTAGCCGAGAAGAGGAGGAGAGCGATGACAACGGCAACAACGCAGATGAAGATGACGGGGATGGAGGAGAGGAAGAAGGCGACATGCCATTATCCCTCGAGTGGCCAGAGACTAGGAGAAAACAAGCCCTTTTTCTCTTCCTCCTCCCTATTGTATTTCCCCTGTGGCTCACGGTGTCGGATGTCATGAATCCGGTGAGATTTCTCTTCTCTGGGCTGGTCAGTTGGATTTATCGAGAACTGGTTTATCAAGTAAATTCGCTACCATCTACAGCCCTGTGGATACACAGTCTTTCCTCGTGTCCTTAAAGCTAGTGGGCATGGGGGGAAATTACTCCCGGCACCCCCAGGGATTCCCAAGGCTCCCTTATCTCGAACCCAGTGCAAGCAGCTAGTTTCCTCCTCTGCTGTGTCATTTGACAGGAGTCAGAAAGGAGAATTCAGTAGTCAGGTTTATTGGAATAGCACAAGGCCATTGCCTAAAAGTCAACATACAGCACCCTGAAAGGTCAGGGGAGAACTTCATTTAATAAATAAAAATAAAATAAAAAATAAGACAACAGCAGGCGGACGATCGGTTGGACTGGAAGAACTCAGCCAGACCAGTTGGGCGGCACTAAATGAACAGCCCGCACTGCGTTGATACGTTACGAAAGGTACTGAAGTTAATAAAGCAAGTTAGGCTAAAATGCCCTACCAGTAATCTATAACCGACACTGCACATACTCAAACAAGAGTGGGTATTTGTGCAAATCAGGTGGGATGAATAATCGACAGGGCAAAAAGCCAGCCAGGCAATGGCTATACATCCCGTCTGAGCTCCAGCAAGCACAAGAAAGCCAGGAGGCTGCTTAGCGTGAAGTGGTAAGTAAAGGTAGGATTACACTGAAACTGCTGGTGGGGCATGAAAAACAGGTAAGTCAGAGAGGCCCTGACCTCAAGCACAAAGGTCTATCTTGGGGGTGGAGGACGACTACCAAAAATAGGCCTAGAATCCAAAAAGTTCCTCCTGTATTGCACAGCCTGCGTAAGGTAAGATGCCATATTTTGAATGTTCTGTAACGTGTTGCTATCCAGCAACAAGGACAGCAAGGCATCGTTTGACCTGCCAGGATATTTCATCAGGAAAGGCAGCAAGTACCTTTCCCTTAAAGAGTCATAGAGGTGGCAGTGAAGGACATGAGCAACTGTTTTGACAGCAGCATGGTCGAATGGACATAACCTCTCGGAGAAGAGAATACCCTGGAAGCGCCCGTCCAAAACCTGGGATGGTAAAGCATTAATCCGAGCTCGGAATAGGAGCCTTTTGGCTCTCGCAGAAATGGAGGCGGCCAGGTATTTCGGTATCTGCCCCTGTTCTGGAATCATAGGGAGATAAGACCTCATATAAGGAGAGGCCCTAATGGTACCGACCTCAGTCGGTCTAGCTATATCATTGGTTCTCGTCCAGATAGGAGGGTTCAGTAGCTCAGAGAGTCTCTTCCAAGGAACACCCCCACGCCCCAAGGCTAGGCCAGCACCAACACTGTGTGATTAGTTTTAAGAGCTACATAAGAAAACAAAAGACAGTTAGGCATTTTCCCCAGGCAGGAATGTTCAGCCATATTGGAGGGTCCGAACTCAGAGTGGTACCAGACATAACACCAGCCATTCACTTTGGCGTTAAACACAGTTGTTTGTGCGAACATGCAGTTGTGATCCTAGAAAATATGGTAGCTGCCATTGTCCGCATCTGCTGTGTGTAGGTAAGCCTGCTGCCCCACTTTTGATCTCTGGTCACTTGAGATCCTATAGCGATCCTTTGCCTGGAGGAGCTGGGAGTGAACGACGGGAATGGATGTGATCCGTTACGATCAGTTAGGTACTTCTCCCAGTGACTGAGATTGGCTACTGATGGGAGACAAGATGCTAGGCTCAATAGACCCAGTATGGCACTTACGTTCTTAAGGAAGAGTTTCTGGGAGGGGACTTTTGGAGCAGGAATATCAGGGCCAGAGCAGGACTTCGTGGCCTCTATTGCAACCCTGGCTCTGTCCCACATAATAACTGGCCCTGCCCTGCACATAAGCCAGGACACACATTGGATTTCATGTTCTGCACCGACTTGGAAACAGGGGTTCTGATTATTAGGGGTGCTGTTACAACACAGGTTTCAGGACATTTGGCCTCTAGTAACAATTTTCTTTTAAAAACTGCCTCGTACAGAGCTCCAGAAAACTCTTTCCCGTCACGTTTCTAGGGACCGTTATGTGGATTGCCGCGTTCTCCTATCTCATGACGTGGTGGGCTCACCAGGTAGGGGACTATTGTTTTTATCTAAAAACAAGATAATAGCGCATGTGGCAAAAAAGGGGGGTAGAGAAAGATAAGACAATTTGGGCCCCAAGAATTATTGCTCCATTCATTTGACCAACATTAGAAAATGTTGCTAGGAGGGAATTTTCCATTTCAGCCTCTCATTTGAGAGGGATTCCTCCTTTCCCTTTATTTTCTAAGAGCTTTTCTATCGGCATCATGCATGGAAGCAGAAAAAAGAATGTTCTGCTCAGGATTTATTGTGATACCTTTCCCATCGCTACATAGCTCCAAAAGGGTCACAGAAAGGTCTTCTCTGACTCAATTAAAATTGCAAGAGAGGGATAAAAGGTTTGATTTTGTACAGGGCTGAGCGCTCTCCATTCCCATTGCCTTCGTATTCAATTGATATTCAGGGGGGCTCGGCCTGTCATTTGCGTCTGATGATGCATTGCATACTCCAAGCTGATCAAACCATAAATCTTTAGAACTCTAGGCTCTTTGCTACAGCTAAAACAAGTCAATCGGCAAATGGGATTGCCCTTACTGCTGATCACCGCTCGGTACTAGGGTTGGACAAGGCTTCAGGCTAGTTTGAAAGATGGCAAGATTTATTGCCCACCCCCTCAGCCACACTCAGTCTCTTGTTGGAGGCAGGAGCGTGCTGTGATGTAACCCAACAAGCTTTCAGCTGGGCTTGGCGCCAAGGCAAAAGGGCATTATTACACGCTACACTAGGTGCCTTTTTCGTGCTGGAAACACGCACCTGGTGTCATGTTTATTTGAAACCCTAATATCGCAGCCAAGTAGCGATTACTGGCTTGTCTTGTTGGACCTGCATAGCCACAGCTGTTGTGACTTGGGGACTGGGAGAGTATGGAAGTGGTGGAAAGCCACTGTTGTACTCTCTCTGCTTGTCTTTGCCGCCCATGCTTTCCTGAGTCCCTGGGGCGTGTGAGCAAGTTGTTTCTACTCATACTGCCACTGCTTCTGCTACTCTCTTGGTAAAGTACATGGTGGGAAGGGGGCAAGTCATCCTCGGCCTAACTCAAAGATGGAGTCAAGCCTACAGGAATGAAGCCTTTAGAAATTCACACACCCCAAATTTAAAGTTGTCCCTGTCATTGTTTGTTAGGTTGGTGAAACAAATGGGATATCGGAGGAAGTTATGGGTTTGACAATCCTGGCTGCAGGTACTTCGGTCCCTTAACTTATCACGAGCGTCATCGCAGCACGATGGGTGACATGGCTGTCTCCAGCTCCTTCGGGAGCAACGTATTTGACATCACGATTGGGTGAGTACCAGCTATAAAGAACTATGGTATTTCTTGAATTGCTACTTTAATTTTTGGCTAAAGCCAGCTGGACCGCATTTACAGAGTTACTTTACAAAGTTTTATTTCATTGAAAACTGCAGAATATTTTTCTATTAATTTCTATGGGAGCAGCTCCCGTGGTTGCTACAGGGCTACTTTGTAATAGAACCAGGGAAAGGAAATGAGATCCAGGAGATACTATCTCAAGCCAAAGCTCTGAAAAAGGGATGAGACCTTGCTTCTTAGGGCTAGCTGTCACCATCCATTTTACCTTTTTCATAAAACAGACAAAACAAACGTGCCCTTGGTATGGAAGGCAGGACAAGAGGCAATAGGTACAAGGTGGAGAAAGGGAGATTTTGCCTAAATCTCAGACAAATTCCTTACTGTAAGAACAGGCTTACAGTAAGGAACGGGCTACAGAGATGATGTGGATTCTTCATCATTGAAGGTTTCTAAGAAGAAGCTGGATGAGCCAGTGTCTGGGATGATGTAGGTCTGGGCAATTCCGCACCAGACAGGGGGCTGGATTCTGTGATTCTCGTGGTCCCTTCCAACTCTACAATTCCATGAAGCAATCTTTGTGCAAACACTGAAGATCTGGAAAATCAAAATTTTCTCTCCCCCCTTGTTCCAAGCTTCGAGCACGACCATAATAACCCTGCCAGCCGGTATGTCTTAATAATAAGAGTCCAAAGTGTTGAGATCTTTGGATGAAGGCAGTATAGAAGAGCAATCCATCACCATCATCTCTAACTTAATTCCTAGGAGAAATCATTGACCCAATAAAACCCCAAAATTCTGTATAGGACTAGACTCCGTTGCTTCTTATCTGTATATGAGAGATGGTATTTGGATGACATTCTTAAACTCTTTTGTTTTCTCACAGTCTGCCGTTTCCTTGGTTCCTTTATTCCATCTTCAGTGAACTCAGCCCGGTCCCCGTCTGCAGCAATGGTTTGGTTTGTGCAATCGTCCTGCTCTCTCTCATGCTTGTGTTTGTGATCATCTTGATTGCTCTGTGTAAATGGAAGATGAACAAAGTTTTGGGCTTTATGATGTTTGATCTGTACTTTGTGTTTCTCATCATCAGTGTGATGCTAGAAGATAATTCTATCTCCTGCCCTATAACCACGAGGCCTGAAGGAGCTCTAGACATCACCGAAAAACAGATGTGTTCTTAGGAGCGCTATGTGCAGAAACACATTGTCCATGCTCAATTAAGATAGCATTTTTGTTGACTTAAATGGCATTAGAAGTTAAACTGATCAAAGCTTTAAGAATTCATATTATACACACTTCAAGCCAAAGCCATATGATCAGCGTATGTTTAAAACATGTCACGTACAAAAAACAGAGTCTTCAATACTCTTCAGAAAACCAATTTAGATCCTGAACCTGCAAAGCCTGGTGCACACTTGACCTTTATGCATCGTGAGGCGTCTCATTGAGATCAACGCAGCATCCATAACAGACGGAGACTCAGCTGCTTACTGCCCAGGACCGGAAATCTTGAACGTGAGGAAAATCCCAATAAAGCCAGTGGGACACAACAGTGTCTTCCTGTGAGTTGCTCTGCAGGACTGGGAACTTGAGCAGCTCAGCAAAGCCAGAGAGAGAAGGAAGTGAAACTATTCTGTAAGAGGAAGCTGAAACACTCATTTTCCATTCCACATTTTGACATCCATTTCCAGATGACTCTCTTCAGCATCAGTTCCTGCTGTTAGCACTAATAACTCTTGCTTAATTGTGCTCACACGGCTTAAAGCAGCGGTGAGGAACCTTTCCCCTGCCAAGGGTCACTTTGACAATGAATTAGCACAAGCTCTGAGGGCTTGTAGGAAGCAGGGGTGCGCTCAGGAAGTCCGTGACAGAGATCTCTGCCCTAGCCTTGCATGCATTACGTCATCTCTGCTCCCTTCCCCCGAGTTCGATCTTTCAGTGCTTGGGGGCAGGAACTGGATCCAGGGGCCAGATCCAGGAATCGGAAAGGGGCCAATTAAGACTAACCATGGGCTGCATTGCCCACCCCCCAACCCTGAGGTCCCCCGCCCCTCATTAAAAGTGTCTGGTGCCTCATTTAGACCATGGTGAAACGCTACTGACACGTATTCTAAGTATCTCAACATTTAAACAAGAGAATAGTCATCATGAGATTCTTTTAGCTTTTTTATTGACTCGTTGTAAAACTTTAAATAGAACCATTTTTATTCTTTTGGATGACAGAAAATTTTCTTCTTCTCCCTCACTTAACACTGACCTATATATTTTGAATAAGCTACAAAACAAAATAAACATCCGATGACTGGTGTTCTTTTTGGTAAATAAAGTTTAAACGTTACATATTTACAAAATCTACAGTCATTCATTTTAAAAAGTGCCGTTTGCAAACTAGTGAAATTACCCCTTTAAAATCCCAATGAGACTCCGCTCTAGGCAGGATGTCCCTCTCCTCTTTGTAATCCACATTTTTTCCACCTTTCATTTATGAACATTTTTTAAGATGCAGGAATTGTCCAGTTCTTTCTTTGGGGTAAGTATTTGACCATGGAAATAAGAGATCACCCACTCTCTCAGGTAGCACCTGTACGGAGCACAAACCCTTACGGCAGAGGGCACAATTCTCTTCCACCTGGAAGGGTATTCTCCCCCCCCCCCCCCCCCCGCTACGACCGTGGAACCACACAGGAGAGAGAGAGGTTCTATACCCTAGTGCCAAGGTAGGAACCCTGTTACCAAGATATTGCATCAAAACACTGTACAGATCACTGAAGGAAAAATGGTTCAGAATTGGTTTTCAGTATTACTCAATGATTTAGATATGGAAGCACTTGTTTGCTGCACATCCTGGAAGTTCTGGAAGAGAGATTCAAAATGGTTTTTAATTCAGGATTGGGAGCTTTGGATGATAATTTGACTATTGGATTGTTTGATGCTTAAAACCCATTGCTCATAGCCTGCATCCTGATCATTGCACTCCACCAACCAAAATAAGGAAATCGTTTTTCCTTCCTTGCTTAAAAAAAGTGAGCCGGTGTCTCCATTATAGTTTTACATTTCTAGAGACACAACAGGGCTTTTGAAAGGATTGTTTAAAAACCAAATTAGGAGGATTTTGTTTAGTAAAAATAACTCAAAGCAAACATAGTTAAAAATCATTAACTTCCAAAAAAATCTATCTTGACGGGGTGGGGAGGGGAATAATTTGCCTGAACAAGAGATACAAATACAATATTTCTCAGGCTACAGGCGGTCCCCTTTGTAGAATACTGAAGTGACTTCTCATAGCTGCATTAACTGGCAAACGGGTTTGGTTTGATCTAAATCTAAGGTGGTAGAAAGTACTCCTCAGCAAGCTGGAGCTTGAGGGGGAAGACTGGGTCATGTATAAACACCGATATTCCTGTGTGAGCACAAATGCATAGTTGCAATTTCACGCACCGTCAAGTGAGATTTGGTTTGGAGACTAAACTCAGAAACTTGTGCCAACACAGGCTAACGAAAAGGGGAACCTGCCTCAGCTTTCCACGTACCCCAGAAAACACCAGTGACAGCTCAGGAGGAAGCAGTTTGCCCTCCTTCATAGCTCTACGGAGCAGTACGAAACAGCGTTAGAAAAGGGCTCACACTCCATTATACGCAGCACAAATAGGCAGGAAGTTATTTACATACATGAAAGCTATTGTACGTTAACTTTTACTTGGTAAATACAATGTAGCTACTGTACACAGCAGAGCATTCATGCACGTTACTAGGTACTTACAATGGAGTAAGTTCAGAAGATAATGACCGTGTATTCTGGACACTGGTTTCGAAGATTGATGCACTGATCGCATCGCTGCAGGATTAATACCATTGTTACACCACACGAGTGAGCAGTACTTGACACGAGATGGGGGTTATGGCAAAAGAAAGCATCGCAGACTGTTGAAGTCGATTACAGCCATGTGAAAATGGATGGTAAGTAACATGGTCAGCTCTGCCCGAGGCTTTCAAAGCCCTTATCAGCTACACAAGGAGCAGCAGGTTAGAGAAGGGGGATCATTCATCTGGAATTGTCCACGGAAAGCAGTAGCCTACGGTGACCACACTCTGGTTGAGATGCAACTTCCATGTAGCATTCGGAGGAGTTTAGAGCCCTCAAGCTTAGTGCAACATCCTCGTTCTGTTTCCAAGAAGTGACGGGGAAAGGGCTATATGGCCACTGCAGGCTTGATCCCATTTTTGGATTATTATTAATAAGGGCACCGGAAGCTTTTCTAAGTACCGAAAGGTACTTTCAGACCTTCCGCCCCACGCATATTTTGGCCAGGGGTGTGTGTGGGGGGATGCGCAAGCCAGGATCTGTGCAGGGATCGGCCGGTCTGAAAGCCAACCCCCTACCCTCCCAACACACGCACGGACACAGAGCAGCAAATCCAGCTCTACATCCATGTGGGTATTTGCCAGCAAAGCCACATGGGGGAGGGGCTTTCAGACTGGCTGATCCCCACGCATTCCCCCCCCAGCAGCCAGAATATGCATCGAGGGGGGAAGGTCTGAAAGTGGCCTTGGTGGAAGCCGGCCAAGGTAACATTACAAAAAGAAAAGACCGCATGCATGCTGGGTAGGAGAAAGCACAAGCCTAGTGACCTTTTCGGTTTTGCTGGAATGGAGACTCTTGCAAAACAGAAAATCTGAGCCACGTTTGCAGGCAAACAAACTGCAAACTCTAAACCCGGGTGGAGAATCTCTCTCCTCCAAGGGGCTACTCTGAAAATGAATGGAAGCTCCGAGGGCCGCACAGAAGTTGGGGGCCGGGGGGTGTCTGTCCCCTCTCCTTGGGTGCATGCCCTCATCTCTGCTCCCTTGCCCTGAACTCAGTCTATCAGTGCTTGGGGTTAGGAACCGGATCAAGAGGCAAGATCCAAGCACTAGAAAGGGGCCAAATAAAAATGATCCACAGGCTGCAGTTGGCCCCTGAGCTGGAGGCTCCTCCCCACCCTTGCTATAAATTAACAGAATAAACTAAAATTTAGAAATATGCTAGGAGTAACAGATAAAACTTTAAAAGCGGATAATAGCCAGGACTATTATTGTAAAAACGGGGTTGGAGGCAGGGACCTTTAGAACAAGGTTACAGTGATCCAAATACAGATCACACAGAGATGTACAATTCTATCATTAACGCTCATGCCCCTCGGGTTCAGAGAATTTGCTATTGCACATGGAGAAAGGAAGTGGCAGGTGGATTCCCCGATGTGTTGTAGATCACCTGTTTTCTGGTGGGTGGCTGTTGTGTGTAATTGTAGGTACACAACACACGAAAGAAAACACACAAACGTGTGCCTCATTTCCGGACATATTTGGAGCACGTAACAGACGAGCATGGGTGTTGGGGGAGGGAGAAGGTCATACGTTGAAAAGAATATTGCTCTGCTTCCTGTGAGACGAAGAGCAAACATTCAAGATTCATCTCATTCCACACAATACAGCCTGGTAGGATACATCCCCTAGACACAGGGCTCTACAAATATCTAAATAATTCACTTGCCAGGAACAAATGACAACTCGCTGGGGCTAAAAACTCACCCGGCAGGTTAGAAAGTCTGCTTGCCAGAGGCACACAGATTTTTTACAGCCCTGCCTCTAATGTTCATATAGAGCTTATTTGCTGTAGCCATTTTCTTTTCTTTCTTTAAAAAAAGAAGTAATTCTATCTATAGTGTAACTCTGGACCAGCGTGAACTATGGGCCACTTTACAGCATTCCAAACATACCCCTCCATGTGCTGTGCGGGACACCACACATTTTACAGGGGGGTATAGTTATAAGCTATTTGTCATACACCTTGCAATATACAGCGAGGCATCGACAGGTGTATTAAGTTATGCGAAAGACAAAAGCTAGACCATGTCAACCAGCACCACCAAGTATATCTGTGGGCTACGGATCTATCGAAAGGAATCCCAGAAATGCTTTTGCAGAGCCAACCGTGTGTTAATGACCATCGCTTCACACAAGCTTGCCGTTCTTGCCAGACGACTGCACTCTAAAGGGTTACAGGTGCATGGGCACATGAGGGAAATATTGAATCCAGATGGCTCTCTGGTTTGATGCTGAAACCCTAGACCACTGTAACAAAACAAAACAAAACAAAAAAAGAACTCAAAAGCCTAACTGGACCAGTGACTATAATTAGCAGCGTACGGAGAACCAAAGAAAAGCACTGTATTGCTTATGCAATAAGTTCATTTAAAATTCACTCTAGTAATTTAAAAAGTTAAAAAAATATCAACTTACTATAAACAATTTAAAATATGTATAATACAACTCTGTATGCGCTTCATAACGTTTTGAATAATCGATGTAAACAATCGTTTTGCAGAATTACTTCACTCCTATTAGATTCAGTGCATTAGGTTTGTCCATCTCTTCCAAAGATTTCTTTCAAGGGCCATTAACTTGTCCATTGTTAAAAGAAATGCTTTAAGCTTCAGTGCCTCCACTCCGCAGAGTGATTTGCAGGGAAGAGCAAGGAGGTTGAAGCAGGATTTGGTCCATTTCTTCACTCATCATCCATTCCTGTCCGGTAACGTAGGCTTACATCTCTCAGGATATTCTGACAACACATTTGTAAAGACATTTTCACACAGTGAAGGGTGAGATGGTCTTTGTGAAAGAAGTGTTATTTGACACAGGTATCCTGTACAATTCCTTAGAGATCATCCTGCTTTTAAAGATAGGGTTCCCCAAAAATCTTCCGGCATTCCATCACTCCAGCGCTTGGCGGCCTGTCGCAGTTGTGAGTGCTCTTGACCTGGTTAGCCGTGAGGCGGTCATAAGCCATTTTGTACTCTCTGTCAAAAGCATCTGCAGAAACAGAAGGAAAATCTGTGCGCTCTAACTATATTAATGCAACGGATGCAAAGTATACTGATGTATACTTTTATAGCGTAGACATGTCTCGTCATGAAACAGCCAAGGAATCCCTTTTGCAGAATCCTTGTGTATTCATTACCAATGCAAGAATAGATTGAAAATACCCACACTAGGAAAGTATTAGTTCTCAGTCAACAGCTGGCATAGAATTGTGCCCACATTATTCAAATACACCAAGAAAGAAATGTTGTGGGTTTTTTTAAAAAAAGACTAAAATAACTATAATAATAGTTTGCAAAGATCATTCATACTGTTTACCCCAGGGGTGGGGAACCTTTTTCCCTCCCTGGGACACTTTGAAAATTAGTACAAGCTCCAAGGGCTGCAGAGAAGTTGGGGATGGAGGGGTGTTCAGGAAGAGGAGGGTCCCTCATGGGTCTGTGCCCCCTTCTTTGTGTGCGTTCCCTCATCTCCACTCCCTTACCCTGAACTCAGACCGTGCTTGGGGCTAGGAACTGAAAACTGGCCAAATAAAAACTAGAGAAGGGTCGCAGCATTTGCCGGCCGGGACTAAACCCTTGGCTTACACTGTGTGTAGAAACTTCAACGAGGAGGAGAATACACTTCATAGCTTACCTAGATCAATGTTATCTCTTCCGAGCGCAACAAGCGAAAGGAATAATATTTCCCTATAGAGACTCCTAAAAAAAAAGCAGAAGAGACATGACTTGTTAAAATGCCGCTTGGAAAAATTACCTGGGATGTATCAATAATGTCTTTGGCACTTGAATATGCAAAATGGCAGAATTTCTGCTTTAAGTGTCTAGCACAACCGACAAGGACCTGGAGAGAACACTGTACAGTACAGACGCACCATTGCTAAGCGAAGCTTTGTACTTGAGAGAACATAATCGGATGTATTGGCTTGATGTATTGCAAAAGTGGTGACTGTGTTCTCCATGCTATAGTAACATACTGATTTCAAAGGCATGCTTTCATTTGATGGGCTTCTCTTCCTACCTCTGCCTTTTAATCTGGGGCCATTTGTTCAATCTCTCCAAGATTTGACTCATTGGTCCATAGACATCATTCATCTTAATACTCTTCACCATGTTTCTCAAGAGCTCCTGGTTAAATGACTTGTCATCTTTCTGCAGTAAATGAACCATCGGGTACTTTTGGGCTGCAAAAGAGAAGAAACATTTAGGAAGGAATATGCTTTCTGTCCAGCAGCACAGAAATAGAAAACCAAAAAGCAGCAGCTAAAGGGTACAAAATTCCAAGGTATATTGGATCAGTTACCAAAAAAAGATAAAACAAGGAACTAGGAGGAACGCAAAAGAGAAAACAGCCCCCACAAAAGCCCCACTGGTCATTAACAGGGTCTTGTAGCTACAATTGAATTCTTATTCAAATTGAAATTCTAAAAATCAGCTTCGATGCTACATGGACAGAATTACTGGAGACACCTTTCATGAGCTGCTGTACAAGTTTCTGCAAATCACCAACAGAATTCAACTAAATTCTCCCCCCAAAATATTGCAAATGATAATTCCATTTTTGGAACATAAAACATATTGCTCAGGCAGAATGCTGAAGCTAAAATCTACTGGAACACACACAGACCAAAAAAGAAATATATATATATATATAAAATAAAAATGTCAGCATTAGCAACACTGAATGTCAACACTCACTCTCAAACAAAAGAGTGCGATTTTGACCTGAAAGACAAAGAAAGTGGCATGATCAAAAGTCAGTTATCAAAAGTCTGGGTAAGGGATCTTAACTAAAAAAAATTTGGGGGATGCATTTGCTCAAAACCAGAATGATTCCTGTTTTTTTAATAGGTAACTTACTCTGGGCATTCCACAGAATATACAGCGGCTGCCCTGGGTCCTGATGCAACTTCATATTGTCCCATAACATCTGAATGAGAACGTATTTACTGTCCTGCGACATACAATTGCGAGGAATCTGTGTGGGAAAAGGAATACAAGGGTGTTTAACGACACGACTAATTGCTGACTTTTATGCCGTCAATAGGGAAAACACAGGGAACACGGCTCCCCTCTCCTAACCTGCTGCTCTGATGATTCTCAGTTCTGTTCTTAAGTTATTGCAAACAGACTCTCTCGAAGAAACCAAGAAATCCCTGTTCCCCATTCCATCTGTCCCCAGGCCCTCTCCTAACTCTCCATTCTTCCTCCTCCCCCTCCATTATAGTGAGTTCCTCTTTCCTGCCAAAGAACTGGCCAGGACCTACTGCTCAGCTGAGCCTCTCTGCAAGGGCAAACCCAGCCTCCCAACCCCAGCTACGCTCTGTGGGCTTCCAGAGTCCCACCCCACCTCCCCACTGGCCCAGCCTGACAGCAGCCCCTGTAAAAGAGCGGCAGAAGCAGCTGCTGCATTCTGATCAAGACGCCTGCTATGTTGCAATAGCCTTGTCCCCTCCACACTTCAGGCTCTTGGCGTCTTGCTCTCCTGGATCCAGCTCTCCCTGAACCGTTACTCCTTTCAGCCCTGCCTCTAGAAGCATGGCTAGGATGGAATGGGCCCTGGTGCAGAAGATGGAATGAGCCTCTCTGAGGGACTCAAGTCTTCAGTGAGTGTTTATCACCCATTTGCCTAGGCGCACATTTCACAGGCACAAGGGCCTGAGCGTGCGCTGCCTGGCCCTAATATAGATATGCCCTGGCTCGTCATCCACCTTGCTCCCCTTCATGCCCCCCTTCTAGGGGGGATTGGAATCAGCCATTCTGCTTCCATGGAAATTTTGCCACAAAATCGAAATCTCAATCGATTCATTTGTGCATGTGCAAATGGGATGAACAATTTTTTTTAAAACTGATTCAGGAAAAACAGAAACGGAACGTTTGCTCGTTCCAAGTTTCGCCAGAATGGACTGAATTCAGTCGGAAACAGAATCCAGTCAAAAACAAAATATTCCCCTCTGCCCTAACTCAGGCCAACTCCCCGCTTCGGATGGTGATTCTGCCCCCTCGCCCTGGCCCAGACATCTGCCCCACCCAGTCTCCCTTCCAGTACTACAGTAAAACCAGTAGACTGTCCTGTCCTGGTTGTTCTGCCCTTGTAGGGGGACCTGCATAATGCACTTCAATGAGGGTGCTACCAGTTTTGCACTTCACCACTACAGAGTCGGACACACCCATACCACTGGGTTTACACCCAAGAGGCAAGGCAGGGAGTTGTAAGAGCTAGCACAAGAGTACAGGAATGTTAAGGACTGTAAAATGAGGGCTAGCTATCAAGAACTCTTCAAGTCCACCCAATTCGTGACTCCTATTGTTTTCCGTACCTTTGAGTTCTTATTACAGTGCTCAGACGACAGTATTAACCCCGGTAAGTTGCTAGGTAAGTCCAGACGCCTGAAGTACCACACCAGATTCCAAAACACGATGGGATGATGGTCGACAAAATCTGCTACAGTAATGGCGTGATCCCCTTCGTTTTCCAGCAAACTTTCAAGCTCCTTCCACAAAACGAGAGGGCTGAGATAAGGAACCGTTATTGGCTCGGGACTGGGTAGACGCCATTCTAGCCCCAAAGGATCCTATTGGTGGGGGTGGGGAAAAATAAAATAAATGCAATGAATGTAGATACCTATCAAAAGGCGGGGAATTCCAGTGTTCCCTTTCAGTCACATTAAATTCTACAAGCTGTAACTAATTTTAGTTCAAGTTAAATCATGAACTCTTTTGGGGGGGGTAAGGAGACTTCAACCAACAGAGATAATGCTGCTCTTCTGCGTTGATAATCTTGAATGCCTACTTAAAATATTGTTACAGACACAAAAATGAGACGCCAACGACTTACCGCAGATCCTTGCAGAGTAGCGGGCAAGCTACCGGTGGGAACGATATGGCCGAGCTTGCGGCTCCCCTTCTCTGCCAGCGGACTGTAGCTACTGATGCTTCTTGCTACAGGGTGGCTTCTTGGACAGTCCAATCCAGTGCCATTTTGTCTTCTTCCAGAAGGGATTTGGATGCTTCTGGCACAGGAGGCGTTAGGATGTTTAAATTTGCTGTGGTTAAAAACAAATTCTTATGGTTTAATAAATTGTCTGTGGGATCAACAGGGAAAGATGCAAGTTTATAACCCCCGTGACCCGGTCGCTCTTTGGCAGCTGTGGGTCTCCAGGTACCTTCCTCTGCCCTGAAAAATCACAGCGCAAAGAGCCACTTCCTTGTGTGGCTGATGGACTCAGGCTCCCAAGGCCAGCTCTGCAGGGCTGAGGAGTTACTGCTGAACTGCTGTTCTAAAGTGGAACTGGCAGCAGTGCCCCAAACCTCCCAGCTGTCCAATTCACAAGGGGTGGCAAGATGTAATTATGAGGTTTACGGCTTAGATCCGTGGTGGGCAAACTGTGGTTCTTGTCTGGGGGAAGTCCCAGACCGTGCGCTGTCTAAATGGTCCCCGTGTCCGTCTCCATGCGCCCACAGGTCAGCAGCCATTCTCAGCGGGCGTATTCACACAAGATGGTTAGCTTGGCAGAAAGGACCCCCCTGCCTTACTGCTGAAACTGTGAAAGGTTTGTAGTGCAGGATGCACCCCAGAAGTGCAAAACATTAAGCCAGAAAAGCAAGGGTTGACAATCAGGCTAAATCCTCTCACACGCCAGCATTATTCAGCCAGCCTTAACTGTTGCAGATGGGAACAGAGACAAATTCCTCCTCAGGGAATGAATCCCCACTGCCTATCTGGAGAGGGACAATGTATTGTTGGTGAGAAAACCAAGCAAACATGAAAGCATAATAGTGGGGCACCTATTACCCCACAGCCACAGCACTACCTGCTGTAAATTTTGAAGAGAGAAGGACCATTTAATATCGGGGGGAGGGAATGAGTGAACAATTAAAACACGGGAATACAGACTTCCCGCAACAAAAGAACACCCCTGGGAGAAGAATCTCCTGTGATCTCATGAAAATCATCATCATCATCTTTATTTTATATAGTGCTCCCCTGCCATGCCACTCAGAGTGCTTTACATATAAACACAACTTTTAATCCTCACAACCACCCTATGAGGTAAGTTAGGCTGAGACAATATTGTGACTGGCCAGAGGTCACCCAGTGAGTTTCTGGCTAAGATGAGACTTGAACTGGGGTGTCCTCTCCCCCCTCCCCCCCCCACTACCTCCTGGTCCAAGTACTGCGCACACAGCCATTACACCACACTGGCACCCAGAATCTCAGCAGCTAGGACTGCCCATCACCAGCTCCAATGATGAAGCAGGAGAGGCAAACAGGGATGAAATGCTACCAAGGGACATGCATGCACACAATGATTTTGGGACACAGCTCTTGGGAATTCTGCCCAGCCCTGGCTTAGAAACTTGTCTCCTTTCAGGTCTGAAACTTCTTGTACGCACACATCCAAAGACTCCTAGCATTTTAGGTAAAAATATCAATAGAAAACATGCTGTATTTACCAGCTTGAATTCGAGTGCTCTTGAAGAGGCATTACAGATTTGGAAAGGCCTGAGGTGGGGGCAGAGGCACAGGGCTTTCCTGTCTGGTTTGAAAGAGATGACAGAAGCTGCATGTTCTCGGAAGACGGACTGGACTTCAGAAAGTACCTACAGAAAGGGAAATGTCAATGTAACTGCTAGACGGCCCCGAAAGGCCAAAGATATTGGCCACACAAAAGCTTCCACTGAGAATCTAGTCATAAGTTATTACCGCCCAGGGCGCCGGAGGTCTCGGATTTCAATATTCAGGAAAGGTAAAAATAGGTTCCCACAGAAGGGGCAGGTGGTGTTGAGGTTTGAGTCGTCTGCTGTCCAGCCAGCCATGATTTCTTCATCATGAACCAGGCAGTCACACGTTCGACACCGTGAACAGCTCGAGATGAGGACCTGTGGACAGCGCTGGGATTAGTTCTACGCGACAGAACTATAAAGTCAAAATGCTCAAGGGTAAGGAGCCTAAACCTTAACCACTAACAACAGCCTGACCCCCACCAAACGCTCTTCTAGTAAAAGCCCCGTTGAGGTGAATGGGGTTTGCACCGAGGGAGCACTATTTAGAGCAGGGGTGAGGAACACTCTGAAAATGGAGTACAGAGGAGCAGCTACACAGAAGCTGGGGGCAAGGAGGCTTAAGGAGGCTCCAGATCACAGACCTTGTACGCACCCCCTCATTTCTGCTCCCTTACCTGGAGCTCAATCTTTCGGGGGTTTAGGGGTAGGAATGGGAAAGGATCAAATAACTAGTTGCAGGTTGTATTTGGGCCACTGGGCCTAAAGTTCCACACCTCTGATCTAGGGCGTTACCAGATGTCACAGTAATAAGCCTGTCAAATCCTTCACGTGCTGAAACCGATCACAGCCCAACCAACATGGATCAAGCCTGTATATTTTTGTGAGCAAGACAGATATTGCTTAGGCCTAAAGTAATGATTTAGACATTCCCCTGAAGCGACTAGGGAACTTGAAAGCAAGCAAAGAAAAGCAAGAGAGAGTACATGGCTTCCAGTTTGTAAATTCACTTAAAAACACAAAAGAATCTTTAGATTGGAAGCTCTCGGGCAGGGACCGTGTCTATCTTACTCTTTGTAAAGCACCAGGTAGATCGCTGGCACTATATAAATGCTTATAATAATAATAAAATGTAAAATAAATAGCATTAACGGTAACACAAATTCTAAAATTCTTTAAACTTTAATAATCTGAAGTTACTTACTCAGACAGGGATTTATTTATTTATTTTTAAAAAGCTATTTTGAAATTCAACAAGGGTGGGGAAGCCTCCAGCCCCTGGTCCAAATCCTGCCTGTGGCTGCTTTTCGATTGGCTCCGTTCTAATTTAGGGATCTGGCCCATTGATCCAGATCCTACCCACAAACACTGAATGAGTGAGCTTAGGGGTGGGGTGCGTTGGGGGGGGGGGGAAGAACCTCAGGGCCAAATGCGGTCCAGGGACCAAATACAGCCCATGGCAAGTTTTTTATTTGGCCCCTTTCCAGTTCCTGGATCTGGTCCCCCTGGATCCAGTTCTTACTTCCAATCTCTGAACACCGGAGTTCAGGGGAAGGGAGCAGAGAGGAGGGCGAGAGTTCCATGCCACAGATCCATGATCTGGGCCCTCCTTTTCTTGAATAAACCCATTAAGCACCCCCGTCCCAAACCTCTATGTGGCCCTTGGAGCTCGTACTAATACTCAATGTGGCCCCCAGGACAGAAAAGATCCCCTCACCCCCGGTTTAACATGTTCCTTTTAAAAATGCAGTGTATTTGCTTCTCCGCTAAGGAAGTGTGACACCCAAATCCCATAGATGCCAACTCTCTTAAGCAGGACACAGTGAGTCACTTAACGGTCATGAAGCTTCTCCGAGAAGCTAAACCAAAATCTGGGGGCGTCACTGAAAGCATCTGGGGATGTTTTTCTCCTCTACTAATCTGCGCCATACTGGATTTTTACTGGCATGACACACGGCAGTCTTTAAATTTATTCCTTAAATTAGAGCCTGTAACCTGTGCTCACTGCATTTCCCCCTCCATCGGCAGCGGCAAACACGAGTCCCTGATTATAGCTTTTTATTAACATGAAATGCACCTGCCCTCCTGCCTCAATTAGAATTAAAATACCATGAGGAGAGAAACGTCGTACCTCCATCGCATAGTTCTGGAACACACTGGTACTGCTCGTGCTGGTTGAGGACATCAGTTCGGATGTGTCAGGCAAAGGGAACTTTGAAAGGAAACCTATCGATTGATAAAGCAAACAAGAAGGGATCTGCTGTTATAAAATACGTTTTGCTGGTAGACTGCACTTGGCCGTCTGTTCCTAGTAACCGATTCCATTTGATCACCGCGCTGCAGCTGGTTGGAGGTGGCACAAGAGATACCAATGGAACAGAAAAGATGCTGTCTACACTCCGACACGGCCTGCGCCAGCAGCAGGTACCGCGGGGAGGGGGTGGGCATGGAAAACCCTGCTGGGAAAAGGAAGAGCAAATAGCTAGAGACAGGCTGGTAGGATGCAATTCACAGGCTTTCTGCATGAGTCGCGGTAGAGGAGGACAGAGAGCGGCTGCCAGACAGACGCACCATCACAGATAGGAACAAAATCAGCTCAAAGCATTTAGGTCTTGCTCAAGCCAAACTGCCTCCTAATAAATCATTTAGCCTACAAGCCACCTGCTCCAGAGTTCCTCCACTAAGTTCAGAGTAAACGGTTTGTAGATCATGGCTTAAGTGATGATGACAAACCCTGTAACAGCGATGGTAGACGACATAGATAAACGCCTTGGTAGATTTTAACTGTTTAAATAGGTTTTGCTCTGGTCCAAATGAAGTTGCCATCCCTTTCTTCCTTGAAAGGGCCAGCACTGGGGTTTTTCAGTTCAACACAAACAGACAGCAAGGGGTGTAGATGGGGGTTTAATTTTCAGGGGGGAGGGGCACGCTCCGCCCCAGCAACTAAGTTCAGGGGGAAGGGGAGCTGAGACCCAGTCAGAATGTGCACCCTGAAATGTGAAAGACCAGGAAAAGACCGATACTGGCCACTAACAAGTTGGTAACAAAAGCTAGAAACAAATCTGGATGGTTTTATTTGTCTTTCGTTAACAAGATGCCTGCCCCGCCCCTGCTCTGGTCACCCTGTCCATTAAGCTACAAGCACTCTTTCTATTCAGCAGCAGAGAGGCAGGTTCGCCCAGAAGTTGGGTTGCTAGCTGGAGGCTAGGGTTCGATTCCCTGCTAGGACAAGCTCTGGAGGGAAAGGAATGGTTTGGGCTCCAGCAATTCCAAACCCATCCAATTCAGAGTGTCTTGGCCAGCCTTCCCCTCCCCGAATCACTATCATGCAGCACTCTTTACGCCGACACAGATATCAACTGCTGCTGCAAGCCCATTTCCTTTCCACGACCCATTCCCGCACTTGCCCTATCACTAGATATCAACACTCCACGCCTCCAAGACAGAAATGAGCTTTCGCTCCCTGAGGACGTATTTCCTCAGAAATATTTATTTTAAGAATTGTTATCCTGCCCTCTCCTGCCGCAGGCAGCTTGGGGCAGCTAACAATATAAACAAACAAAACAATATAAAACATTCACTAATCTGGAGAAGTTAAAATATATATATAAACGAAATATAAAGAAAAAGCCACCCGCCCTAACCCTCTAGCCCTCCACCCATCACCCATCTCCCTCACAAAAGGCCCGGCGGAACAGCCGGTTCTTACATGATTGTCGAAAAGGGAGGTCCGAGGCCAACCGGGCCTCTGCCAGGAGGGAGTTCCACAACCTAGGTGCAGCCACTGAGAACGCCCTCTCCATAGTCGCCCCCTGGAAACCCAGGGGACATCAAGAAAGGTGCCCCCGGTCGACCGCAGAGGCCGAGCTAGGTCCCGGGGAGTGAGGCGGTCCTTCAGGTAGGTGGAGCCCAGGGTGTTTAGGGCTTTATAGGTAAGCACCAACACCTTGAATTGGGCCCAGAAGACTATAGGCAGCCAGTGCAGCCAACGGAGCACAGGTGTAACGTACCCACGGCTGCCCATCCCCATAAGATGGGCTGCCGCATTCTGCACCAGCTGCAGCTTCCGGACCGTCATCATGGGTAGCCCCATGTAGAGTGCATTACAATAGTCTAGTCTCGAAGTAATGAAAGCATGGATGATGGTGGCCAGATCGGAGTCTGAAACAAATGGCCGAAGCCGTCCCCATCAGATGTACCTGGCGGAATGCGCTCCTCACCCCCGCCCCCACCTGAACATCCAGGAGGAGTCGGAAGTCAAGGAGCACCCCCAGACTCTGAACCTGAGGGACCAGTGGAAGGCAAACCCCATCAATGATGGGGTATGCCACTCCCAGCACCTTAACCACCAGCATCACCTCAGCCTTGTTCAGATTCAGCCTCAGTCGGCTCACCTTCATCCAGTCCCCCACAGCCGCCAAATACCGAGTAAGCACCGAGACTGCAGGGTCTGGGTCGGATGAAAAAGAAAAGGTAGAGTTGGGGGTCATCAGCACACTGATGACACCGAACATCAAACCTTCTCACGACCTCATCCAATGGCTGCATAGACATGTTGAACAGGAGAGGGGACAGAATGGAACCCTGTGGAACTCCACACTCGCTGAGTTCTTCTGGCCAGGAACGAGCGGAACCATTCAAGAACAGTCCCACCCACCCCCGCCTGGTCCTGCAGGCGCGTCACCAACATCTCATGGTCAATGGCATCAAATGCAGCCGACAGATCTAACAGAATCAGCAGGGTCAAGCGACCCTGATCCAATTCACGGTGGAGGTAGTCAACCAGTCACAAGTGCAGTCTTGGTACCATAACCTGGACAAAAGCCAGACTGTGAGGGATCTAGAAAACAGACGTGGTCCAGATGCTCCTGCAACTGCCGAGCCACTACCTGTTCAATAACCTTCCCTAAAAAGGGAAGGTTAGAGACCGGCCGATAACCGGCCAGGGAGTCAACGTCCAACGATGGTTTGATGATCTCATGTGCTTTGCAAGTAGAGGGACTAGATATTAGCCTTTTTGTAATAGAAGATTTCTCTCAAGCTTTTAGGTGATAGGAATTTGGTTTTTATAGAAATGGAGGGTGATGACAACAGCACTAAGAGGCTTTAATCGGTATCAGAGAAAATCTGTGACATAAACCAGACTCCCAGTCTGGAGATTTATCCACTAAATGAGGTGTGCCCCAGGCTGGCTATGCTTAGAAAGGGATTCTCCAGTAAAGGTCATCCAGAAGTCTGTACATCAGGACTACGGCTGAAACGAGAACCCGTTTGATTCTCGCGAGAATTGAGAAGCCCATGTGAGATCTCGGTATGATCTTGATAAGGGTTCTGATAATCTTGTGAGAATCTTGCTAAAGAAAATTCACCGCGCATAAGCGAAATGGACATCGGTACCGTTCTGCCCGTACGCGGCCCTTTTCCGAGATGACCTGGGCAGTGTCGGGGCAGCTGTTCCGCTGCCCTTTTCCAAAATTATGCAGACGTTGCTTGCGCCATCTTGGTAAATGGCTGCGAATGCGCAGAACGACCCTAGTGGCCCATTCTGCGCATGTAGGGGGGTTTTTAATTGGAAAAAATAATAATCTCGATACAGTGCCGAGATTTTTTATTTTCTCGATTCTCGTTTTTATCTTGGTTCTCATAAAAAAGTCTGATTCTCAGCGAGAATCGCGAGAACAAGTTTTTAGCCCTAATCAGGTCTTTCTTTGAAGGCTGGAAGAAGTCAGGTGAATGCCTTAGTTGTTCTCTACACTGGAAAATGATCTAAATGGGATGGCAACACCACTATAATTTTTAATTAAAAAATCTTTTATCACCACTATTAAGTAGGAGCTAAAAGACCAGAGGGATACAATAACCAAGCAACAAGCCTTTTCCAAGGCTTTTATACTTCTGCTAAGAGAAGGTTTGTCCTACGTATCTGAAAGACCACCTTCCTCCCGCTATGCTGCATCACACTTCTTTAGGTCAGCTGGGAGCGCTCTCCTGCAAGTCTCGCCCCCGCACCAGATTCAAACAACATGGGTGCGCAGAACGGTGTTCTCAGTAGCTGCCCTCCAACTATGGAACTCCCTCCCCCTGGAGGCTTACTAAAGCACCAGCATCTTCAGAAGGCAACATAAGACCTATTTCTTCATCCTCATCATCAACTTTATTGTGATAGCAATATGTCGACATAACATGTACACTCATATAACAAAAAATTTAAATCACCTTATGATAAAATAGAAAAAATAAGAAATTAACAAATAAAAAACAGGAAACGAGATTCAGTTCAACCATATTTAAGTCATTCCCTGCATACCATCCTTTCGGATTTTGATGGCAATTGCACAAAATTTTGCTACTTGGGCGGTTCTATATGGATCCAAGGCACCCAAAAGTGTCACAATAGCCTCATGCGGACTACAGGGACCCAGATTCATAAGTATTGGCTCAAGAATTACTGCCCAGATACTATCATATAAGCTACAATCAAACAATGTGTATCATTGATTCTACAATCTGGTGTTGGCAAAACTTACAGAATCTCCTTTCATGGGGCACCTTTGCAAGCCTGCCCTCAACAACATCCAATGGTAATAAACTAAATCAGGCTAACGATAGTGCAGTCCTCTGCAACCAGTTTAGTACTGTCCCTATGTAGGGAGTTCCTCCAGGCTGGATTATGAAAAAATTGTAAGACCTATTTATTTGGCCTGGATTTTAGTGGGTGGGGATGAGGGTTTTTTGTGTGTATTGTGAGCCACCTATGGAAAAGGGCAGGATATAAATAAACGGAGAGTTTGGTGTGGTTTTCCTTTGCTGGCTACTGAAGATACTGGGGTCCTTGTGGGATCAGTTTTAGGAGATGGTAAGGCTGGATATAAAGTGGTTGAAAGAGCTTGTGATGCAATTACCAGGCACACGGGAATGGACATATGCAAGATGATAGTTTATACCACAACAATGAAGAAAGAGTTTACACTCCATCACCTGCCTTCTCCCACTCCAAATCAGATGGGTTAGTTTGTTTACTGAGATTCCAAGCCAGGAATTCAAATAAGCAGATATAACATATTTCCTTATGGGAAGGCCCCACAAGTTTTAAGACTACAGCGATTGGAACAAAATACTACAAGTTTAACAAAACGTAGACACTGCTCTTACCACAGGGATAAAATTGCTTAGTCGAGCCATCATGAGAAACCGAGCTTTCCAAACTGGTTCTACTCAGGCCAATTCCCTTCATCACCGAGGCGGCGTTCTCTGGAGGAGACAATGTGCCGTCAAAGTCATTACAGATGTCTTCGTCTGTCAGAGAGGTGGATTCGGAATCCAGGGCTCCAAGAGAAGACACACTTGCTCGGTCCGAGTTTTGATCCTCAAAAGAAACAGTAATAGCTTTTATATTCTTTGCTCGGAAAGTTAAAAGGCCAAGGGAAAGAGTAGATGCCCAAATCCATTGCTGGCTGATGATTTGGCTCAGATATTAATAGGATAATTTGCCTATCTAGAAAATGTAACTCAGGCTTCATCTGATAATGAGTAGATGTCCAAGTTCCTTAAAGAACATCCTACGAAAAGACTCAAGACCTTGTCTATACTAGACCATTTTCCTAAAAGCTCCCACCATCATCATTCGCTATTACAAAAAAATCAAGGAAAAGCTGCTGCCACTTTAAGTACAGGATGAAGAACATCTATTCTATGAAGAATTAAAGTCAGTGTTTAAAGTACCAAGTCATTGGGAACCCTACCTATACTGAAATACCTACTTTTTAATGACAGAGGTACCATAGCTGTACTGGCGGCAGCAAAGACGGGGGAAATGAGACAAGAAAAAAGCATGAGCCTATGCAGCTTTAGCTCACCTCTGTACTGAATGCACACCATGTTAAGTATTTCACTACACTGGAATGATGTTTATTTAAATTGTGCATTTGGTTTATGACAAAGACAGAAGTTTCAGTTATACCCAGTATATGAAAGATTATTTTTATATAAAGATAACCATCTCAGTTTTTAAAAAAATTATGTTTGGACAAAGATCTTCCCCCCACCCCCCCGCATTCACACTCTTGGAAATAACTTACATAAAGACAGCAGGGTCTAGAAGTGGCAGTTATTGTATGTAAGACAAGCACATTCGTCCCAAGTTAATAAATGCATGTATTTTGGCTTGCAAAGAGAAGCTTTAATTTGTTTTGCCACTGATATGAACAAGTACTCATTCCTTTTTACCACCACGATTTGGCTCCTTTAGGCTCTACATACATATATAGTTTAAATGCCAGATGCCTATATTCCTAGTACTGGAGTAGGCACCTCATGGAAAAAGGCCATCTCAACATAATCTGTCAAAGAGCCCACTCTAGTGCTCAAGTTGTGCTTAAATAAACTTTTTAATAAACTCTTTGCCTTTATCCCTTGGCTTTGGAATATTCAACAATCTCTTGTTCTCTTCCTATTTCATTTCCCCTCATCTGCAAAATTCTTCTTTAAAGACAACAACATTTAGGCAGAGGATGGAATTAAAGGCCCTTCCAAAGCTCACCCACGTAAGCTTTAAGTCGGGCAGAGAAATAGAAAATTAAGCAATTGACTCCATTTCCTTCTCCAAGGCTTAGAAAGCTGCCTTTCCTGCTTTTCCAGGCTTTTCCGGCCAGGGAGAGAGAAATCAGTACTGATCTAATTACTTAAGTAACCTCCAAAATGGTAAAGACCGATGGTTTATTTTTTGTCAACCCTTGTAGGACCTTGGATTGCTTGAAACTGCCCATTGCTATCTTTAACGGCCTATGTAAGGGGTGGCCAGATGTATGTACACACAATCCACTTGAACCAGACAGCTCTCTCAGGCAATCTACCAGGACCTCTTTCTGCGGGCTCCATGACAGGACCCTTCCAGTTGTACGGCACCTCAGTAACTGGTCTCAGGAATGGAGAGGAGCACTCCCCTTTAGAGCGAGTCTTCCGCCGCCACACTGGAGAAGCTCACCTAGTCTTTCCCCTCAACGGAGACACTCCCTGGGGTGCTGATCCTGTTCTCCTCCCCAGAGGTGATCTCTGAGAGGCTGGGCCCTCTCCTCACAACACCATCTACTTGAGACTAGTTTGTGAACTACCAGTGGATGGCAATCTTCCTCTTGGCAATCCCTAGTCTATGGGCTTAATCTAGTATAGCAACGCCTATATTGTTACTGTATGTTGTACGCATACTCTGAACTTTGTTATATATTAACTAACTAGGGCTCATTTAAGAAAAAGGCTTGGCTCCAGGACCTCTAGGATTCATTTCACTTTTTCAAAAAACCTCTAAGACGAAAGAGAGAAAGTTTACCTTTGAAGATGCAGCATACATAGCAAACTTTGAATACCACTTGCTAGCCTTTTCTGCAACACCCTTTCCTGCAGAAAACATGCTGCTCTTGAGAACATCAAACGTAGGCGTTAAGAGCGTATCGAGGTTGAACGGAGGTGGAGAAACAAGAGTTAATGTGCCAGCCATGTCCCGAGATTGTTCCCGTGCTGGGCTGTTTGGGGAGAAGGCTGGAGAGGACCACAACCTGTCTCGTGGCCTTTCTTCATTTTGGGTCTGATAACTCTTGGATTTGGTAAGGCTCATTGGTCTGGGGGAGTTTGGAGGAAGGCTGGATCTTCGGCACGGCTGGGCCACCGTTGGACTTTTTTTAATAGCATCATACGTTTTCTGCAAGTCGATGCTCGGCGTGCGGCTTGTCAAGGGACTGCTCATGTTGTTCATGTACATCTCTATTTCTTCCGCTAAATCTCGCCTTGCCGATGGGGTTGAAACGCTTTTATCGTCATCCTCTTCCTCATCATCTTTCTGTTGCTCCGTCTCAGCAGCCATCAGCGAGAGTGGATCAAATCCAGTTTCGACGCCCGTTTTTTCAACAGCTTTTACTGGACAGCTGCTGTTACGTTGCAGCCTCTTGCGCTTTTCAATGATTGAATGTTTTGCTTTAACTGGGGCAGGTTCACTGTCCAAATCTTCCAAGTCAAAGATAACAGGAGATTCCACTTTATCTACAAAGCTGCCATCGAAAGTCACATCCTCGTCGCTTGATTCTTTTTCCAGATTTCGTTTCTTGCTAGGTCCTACAGACGACTGTCTGATGTCAAGTGTGTTTGGCCGTATGCTCTTCTGGAACACTTTAGAAAGGATCTTTGCATCTGTTCCTAACTTTTCAACGAGCTTTCCAGGATCTGCCTCCTGGTTAATTGTATTATTTATCATGATTCCCATGAGGGCATCTCCACTCAAAGCACGATTCCTGCTTCTCCAGCCCATTTGCTTCAGGTCAGATTCAACTGCGCTTTTGTGTCTTTTTCTTAAGTTTTTGTTTTGGATCATTCCTGTCATGTTCGTATCCTCAAAGGAGGATGAAAACACCAGCCCTGCAGAGGTGTCTAAAAAAAACAACCATAAAGGTAAGAGTTATTTTAGTCACAAAACAAGGTATCAAGAAAAGATGTAAAAACCTGCTAGGAAGTAATATTGCATTATTTTTTAAAAAACCGGTTACCAGATTTAGCTTTTACAAAAGCGTCCAGTAATGATTTTAAGGTTTCAAGTGAGAGAGAATCCACCGTGTCCCTTGGGTAAGGGGAGAGGTACAGAAAGAATGGATGTGAAATATGGTAAATTCGATTGAAAGTCTAGGACAGATGTTGCAGCCAAGACTGAATACTAACCCACAGTAAGTGTGCCCGAGTCTTCTCCCTTAGACAAAAAAACAACTAACTTCAGGAGCCAATGAACCAGCAGGACAGCACATATTGGAATAAATAAGCTTAATGGAATATCCCAGGACTATACACTCTACGTAAGACTGCCCTGGACAACTGTTTGGAAGCTGTAGACAGCAGGCAGGACGCCGTGTTCTGCGGGATGGACTGCCAAGAGCACATTACACCTTTGCTTTGGAATCTGCACTGGCTTCCAATAGCTTTCTGGGCACAATTCAAGGTGCTGGCATTGACTTGGAAAGTTTTAAATGGCTTGGGCCCTACATATCTGCAAGGCCACCTCGCTACTAGGCTCCATCATGAGTCTCAAGTTTAGCCCAGGACGACCTCTTGCAAGACGCATCACTGCACCAAGTCTGAATTGCAAGGGCACACAGAGTGGCTGTCAGTGGCTGCTCCACAAGTTTGGAACTCCTTTCCCCTGGAGATTCACCAAACCCAAGCCTGAGTATTTTCTGAAAACAAAGCAAGACAGTTTTATCTGTCCAAGCCTTTGGATAGGATAAAAATATAAAAAAATGAATAATTTAAATAAGGAGTTTCAGAGAGTACACATGCACACACACTTGTAACAAAAACCCCTAGTTCAACTGATTTCATACCCAGCCAATATCAGGACACCAGCATCTCCAGCCAGTCAGTCAGTAACAACAGCATCACAAAATGTTTTTCGATTTAAAGGCTCAACTAAGCAGAAAGAAATCATTGAAGCCATTTACTGCATGTTCACAATCTCAGGGCAACGAGATAGCTCAGCAGATTTTATGGACACTTTTTACTTCATTCAAAACAAAAGCTGACAATATAATGCTTCCTACTGCAGCAAGAAGAGGGCACCATGTTTTTTCAACATCGGACACTACATTGACAGTAGTGATAAAACTGTAATCAAAGTTAGAGATGAGTAAGAGAGAAGCCAGAGTGGCAGTGTATAAATAATGCAAGAGAACCCCAACAGTATTAAAAAGAAGCTTTTCTGGCCGGCACAAATAGGACAACCGTCAACCAGTCTGGCAAAAATTTCAACAGGGTGCTAGCAGGGATTAAAAAAGATTGGCAATGGATGAGAACTCGCGCTTTCTCAGCTGAGAAGGATGGGGAGGGGTAAGAGAGCACTCCTTTTCTCTTGATTTCTCCCAGGGGTGTCTACATTTAAAGAGGGTTTGAAATCTAAATTGACAAAAGATGTTAAAACCCCAGGAATATTAGAGGGGTGCCAAGTCCCAGTATCCGATAACGTTCTGAAAACAGCAACAAGGAATTGCTCAGACGTGCAGAATGAGGGTCCCATTTTGCAGAAATGATCACTTGCTAAGAATGCTCCGATTGCTGTGATCAACAATCAAGCCATCCCAGAAGGCACAAGCCTAACATTTTCTAATAGGATGAATTATAATTAGAGTCAGAGGGAGAAGTCTGAACGTCCTAGCAGTCTCCTTAGTTTTGTCTCTGTGTGAACACCCTGACTGTAGAGAATGCATGACACATCGCACTATCACATCAAAAGCCATAGTGTTAGATAAACTAGACTTGACATCTCCCAAAGTAGCTAGAAGTTTTGCTTTTTTATATACTGGTGAGATGCCACTGATCTGACCTGGAAGAATTCAGAGACTGACAAGACACAAGTGAAAGCAAAAAATGGTTTATAAAGTCTTTCAAGTTTGTGAAAAGATGCTTTAATTAAAAGCAAGAAAATGTGATAAGACTTGGTAAATAGGAAGACAAAATACAAGTATTATTCAATTTAATTCCCTCTAACAGTGGGTGAAAACAGACATGACACTAACCACCCATGGTGGTTATTTATGCATGTTTCAGGGCTGCACAGGGCACCAATACAGCCCTGCAACATGCATAAATAACCACCAAGGGTGGTTAAAGGGTTGTTAGCGTCAGGTCTGTTTTCACCCAGTGTTGAAGAAATTTTTTCATCAACTTAACATGTCAGCTGGATCATCCCCTGCAAAAGCATTTGGCCCAGCAAAGCTGTGGATTTGCCAAGTTGCTGCAACAGAGCAGAATGCCACTCAGGACAAGGCCAGGATTCTTACTTTTATGACTGAGGAAGATGATGTATGCTCATGTAGGTGGCCTACAGAGGAATCTATTCATTTATATGCATTACTACAACATGCCAGCTATGCTATTTATCAGAAACCATTATGATCCAAAGCAACACTAGCTTAGCCTTCAAGTATGCTAAGCAGCTCTGTACTAATTCAATGTTGGAATATTAGCTATGAACTCAGATAGTTTGCAAGAAGCAGAACACAGTGAAAATGATAACGGCCATAAGAAATAAGAACTCAAGCTCTGATGCTGTGCCCTGACCATCATACTGACTTATAAAGAAACGAACAGAGAAACTCTATGACAAATACTGTAAACTTCTTATTTATTTTACACGTGAGAAACAGCAAAAACACTCATAAAATCAAAAGACTAAATTAAAACTTATTTAACTCCCACTAACAGCTTTGAAAAGGTTCACGTTTGGCTGTTGCAAAATGTGTAACGTATTTTAAGTAGGCGTGACATACAACTCTGTTAACTCACCCGAGCTGACATCTGTTGTCCTGTCCGCGTTGTCAATGGTACCATTAGCTCGAACTATGCTAGATGTAGTTTTTGCACAATTCGAATTTTGATTTAGTGTCAGAAGGCAGTCGCAACTCCCTTTTGCACTCTCTGTCTCTGATACTGTATGCACACACACACAAAAACAAAAATTATATATACACACAGTTTTTTCATTAGGATTTTGGTGATTCATAATGAAGTTATCAAATGCTCATTATCTGTAGGCAACCCTTTCCCAGCACTAGCTAAAACAATAGGATACAGAAGGCTGTAGACAAGAGTACTATGAACAACAGCAAGATGTTATGAGCGCTAGGCTTAAAGTCAGGCAGCTCAATCCTCAAAGCACTCTGCCAGCACAAGCCCCATCCCAAGGGAACAAGACTTGTGCTGGCAGAAGCTAGTTATTCCCTTTGAAAACCCAGCTCCCAACATATCCATCATTATCTTTGGTTTTATTTCTCAGGGCAAATATAAAGCATTTTAATTGGTCTTTTTAAAAAAAAAAAAAGACGATCGGCATACTTAATCAGCTATGCAAGTTGAGTTACAAATTCTCTCTGTTTTCCCCAGATGTTGATACATCTATGAATTTTGCCTCAAACAAAATGCAAGCTTTTAATTTTATTCATTTTTTGTTTCAGTTACATAATAGATTAAAATCCCCTGTTTTAGACAGACCAGGTTTAAATAAATCTAGATTCAAAAGTTTGGGAAGCTCACCTTTGAAGAACCTAAGAAATGCGGAGGTTTCTATGCTAGGGAGTGTTTGCTCCACTGAACATTCAACTCGGTCAGACAATAAGACGACTTACATTAAACAGGAGTGGTTTCTCGCTTTTATACCTTTCTTTGCACATAGCTTGAGCAACTGGTTTTTCATGGAGGTATAAAGCAGTGCTCAGGGAGGATAGGAAGGAATTCCTCTCCCCGCAGTCCCAAAGACTAAAATGGTGGCTGATCATCATTGACACGTGTAGGGATTTTGGGCCATCATGCGTGTCTTAGTAAGAGTCCAGTTATCACCAATAGTCTTATCCAGTCTATATGGGGCTGAGGCAGACCCACAGAATAAAGTGGAATCCACTTTAGAACTTGCATAACTTGAATTTGTGAATAAGTAGAATTAATTTGTTTTCCCCTGTCCCAGGTCTACGGGGATGTGTTGCTTCTTGATCTGGATAAGTAGAATTCTGAACTCAAACTCAAATTTTCAGGTGTGCAGACTAGTATACCCATTCAGTTAAAAATATCAGGACCTTTGAGTATATTCATGATTTCTTTGCAGTACATGGCTAAAATACTGTGGCATCAGGTCAAGTCTTCATGTTGGGCAGACTGGAGATAGGTTTTAGGGACATGTAGACTTCACATTAACAGCCAGACAGTGCAGAACAGAGAGAGTGAGAGACACAGTGCGTGAAATACTGTCCTGACTCTGGGAGTCTCAAGGGGACTAGAAGGGGAGCGAGCATCAGGTTTCCCTGTCTCCAACCCACCCAAGACTCCCCCCAGAGTCAGAACTGACAGGATCTCTCTCACACACACGCCTCTGCTGTCTGCTCTGATTCTCGGGAAAGGGACTGGAGTCAGAGAAAACGGGTGCTAACTTTATCTAAGCATCAGTTTTCTCCATCACCTTAAGGTCTGCTGAAATAATTTCTGATCGCGCCATCGCCTTCCCAGTTGAAAGTCTGCCTCCGGACTGTCAGGAGCTACAGCAGGCCGCACCCAGAGCAACTTTCGAGCCCCCAAGTCCTTCTGAGGGGGGGCTCCTTCCGTTTATTAGAAAGGGACTGAGTCCCAAAGAGCTAGCACCTCAGCACCACCAGGAACCGCTCCAACTCCTCTCACCCCCCGGTGCCGGCTCTCGAGCACAGACCGGGACAAAGCAAGCATAGGGTTCGACCTCCCGGTACGTTCCCTGCACGGGCCGCTTGCTATGGCTGATGCCACCAAAAGCCACCAGGCCGCGAATCTGCACGCCTCGGCACAGAGGGGAGGCCCCGCCAGGGCAGCGGGAGAAACCGAAAGCATGCGCCCTGTCCCACCCCGCTCAGATCCAGGCAGAGGCAGCCACGCAGCATGAGGAGCTCTCCACAAGGGAGGAGGAGGTAGCCTCAGTTGCCTCCTCACAAGTAAGAGGAGCCCACCCCAGGGATTTTGAACAGATGCACCTAGAGGCCCTCAGGTCTATGATGGGGGTTTTGGCCTGAATTGAAAGCAACCAGACTAGGGAGAGGCGCACTCACCTGGGCGGCCAAGGGCATGGCTACCAATGTGGCGGCCAGGTGCAGGCTATGGCTCTGCTCCTGGCGGGCGGACTCGCACGCAAAGAACCTCCTGGTAAATAGCACCTTTAAAGGGGGCAAACTGTTCGGATCTGCCTTGGACAAGGCTCTTACCAAAGCATCCAATAAAGACAGGAAGAACACCCTGAACCAGGAATGACTGGATGTCTTCGTTAGACCTCAAGGATGCCTATCTCCATGTACCCATCCTCCCGGCCCACAGACAATGGCTCAGATTCTGCTATGAACGACAGCATCGGCAGTATCGGGCCCTCCCCTTCGGGTTGGCATCAGCACCACGGACATTCACCAAGGTCCTTGTTCCCCTCATTGCAAATCTGCGCATGGAAGGGCTAGCCATCTTCCCGTAGACAACCTACTCATCAGGGCCCTGTCTCGCCAAATCACCCGGACCCATCTGCAGCGTGCCGTCACCTACCTTCAACACCACCACGGGTTCCTGATCAACTGGGACAAGAGCCATCTTACTCCCACGCAATGACTCGAGCACCTCGGTGTAATCATCAACACTACACTAGACAGA
>QEPC01006595.1:4489594-4516391 GCA_003113815.1 Sphenodon punctatus | reverse complement strand
CCGCACCTTCAAATCCCTCCTCAAGACCCACTTCTTCCATGCCGCCTTTCCCAATGCCTGCTACTTGTTTTCCCCCAAATACTTACGGTCTGCCCTCCTCTGCAAACTGCTGCCTAACTGTAACCAAGCCAAGCACGCGCACCTGAGCCTTTGCAGCCGCTTGCATGTTTGTTTGCTTCTCCCTTGTCTTCCCTTTGTCCCCTCTCCTTGTCGCCCCCTCCTTGTCTTTTTAGATTGTAAGCCGTAGGCAGGGACCGCATCTTTATCTTTGTTCTGTAAAGTGCCAGGTACACGGCTGGCGCTATACACGTTTATGATGATAATAGTAGCGCTATAGAAATGATTAGCGGCAGTAGTAGTAGGTAAGAATACACATCCCATGAGAACACCTGTCATTATGAAAGCTACATTGGGGTCATGCGTAAGTGTTCTCGTGGGATACAAGTGGAAAAGCGCACTCTCACATGTACAAATTCTCATGAAAATAGAGCTGCAGTTGCAATCACAGAAGTTTCCCTGCTTTCCCAGAAACCTGTGAAAGCAGCCCAAGTCATTACAGATTTTCCTAACATTATTACTTGAATCACTTGTGAGCCACAGAGGCAGCCCTACTGGAAGATGTAGTTGCAGACGGCTGTTTAGGTAGACTAGTTTACTGTTTGATTTTTCAGCCACCAAAATGCAGATTACATAATGGTGGCGATGGACTAAACTAGATAACGATTAAAGACATGCCACAACTCTGTATGTCACAAACAATGGATGCTCCCCCTTGGTTTTCTCAAGATCACATCATGGATTTTTATTTTTGGTCTTCTCTTTTGGAAAAAGGGAATTATTGAGCACAGATCTAAATTTAGCTTCCCGGTATGGAAACCTTCAACACCTACTTACATTTATTATGCACTTTGGCTTTGAAGGAATTCTTTTTTTCTTTTAAACATGGAGTTCTCTCTAGTCAACATACCAAAAAAATGTATATTTATTGGCTTCAAGAGGAAATAAGGAGAATTAGTGGGGCCTGCACTAGTTAGACTGCTCAGGGTCTAACTGAAGGGTGGGGTAGAAATTCAAATATATAAATGAAATGAAATAACTGACTGCCCTATTTGGGATTGAAAAGGAATTTTCCCCCAGGGCCCCATTCTGGGCAGATTGGCAGTGGACTCTTCCTTGTGTTTCTGCAGCGGGGGTGTGGCTCACCTATTTGAGACATCGTTCTGGATCTTTTTCTAAAACAATTCCCAGTTATTTCAGGCAGTTAGCGTGCTTTGGCTGGTCATGGTCTCTATTTGTGGCAGATTTTTTTTAAAATTTTTTTTAAAAGTTTCTGTTTCTTACTGGATGGATTTTTCTGTGCGGACAGTTCTAGTGTGGCAGGTCCTGCCGTGGTGCAGGGAGCGGGACTAAATGACGTAGGAGGGTGCCCTTCCAGCTTTGGGATGTGATGGAACATCAGCAGAAGGAAAAAGAAGAGCAAGATTTCATGAGCACTTGCAACTCCCATTAAAGTAAGAAAAGCAATTAATGGCTGCACAGAAAAACTCAAGTCATAAGCACTTGGGAGTGCAACGGTTAAGCAGAAAGAGAACTAAACCATACGGAATGGAAGTGGGAAGAACACTTTGGTTAAAAAAAAAAGGCCCTTATATCTCCCTGAAGGGAGACTGTAGCATTTCCTGGACTGGATCGCTTTGACTATAACAACTCCAACTACCAACTGACTCAAACATTTCCAGAGTCTCTCATTCCTTTCACAGACCCAGGAAGGAGCTGCTGTTTCATCCAGACTAGGTGGCAAGCTCTCTCTTGCAAAAAATGACGAATAATCGGATGAGTAACCTCCATCACAGTCTACTTTGTAAGAAGATAATTTCTCTGTTGGCTGCAGCAGCACTCCTGGCTTTCTGCCACCAAAACATTTTTTTTCTCCTGCTTAAAGCATAAGATGATGCTCCTACATCAATAAATTGGCACCAGAGAGAGAGGGAGTCTGCCACCTTCCTAGAACATGGAAAACGCTAAAACTTTAGAGGCGCGGCTTTCAGCTCAGGTACCCGAAATCTACTTTAGTCACTACAATGACCTGAAGGAGGTTCTTGCTCTCAGCTGGAAGATGGAATGTCACTGTCTTCTGGCCTACTTTAACCATTACTGTATCAGAGATTGCAAGAATGCATTATTCAGTTAAGAGTCAGAACTCGGTGGATATTTCAGACACTAATTTGGTCTGCCGGGGGTGCCTTCTTGGAGGTCCCCCGTATTAAGCGGGAGGCCACAATGGAGAGGGCATTCTCGGTGGTCGGGCCGCGTCTTTGGAACTCCCTCCCGGAGGAAGCTCGCCTGGCCCCAAGCCTTTGAACATTCCGGCAGGCTTGTAAAACCTGGCTGTTCGCCAAGGCCTTTGGGGAGGGGAGGAGGGTGGGTTAGGGTTTTTAGCTCCACCGTACCCTTATTTTTATTTTTTTAAATTTATTTATCCTAACCCTGTTTTTAAAGTGTGTTGTTTTTAAAGAACTGTTTTATTTCATTGTTTTTATTGGATTGTACATTGCCCCGAGATGCCGTAGGCATATGGGGCGACTAAGAAATGTTTAAATAAATAAAAATTAAAAATAATTGACCTCTAATATAACATGCCAGAGACTCATCTCTTGTGTCTGAACCAGCAAATATACAGCAGATGGTATTGGAATTAAACAAGTCACAAATATTAGGTTTTCCTGCCTAATCCCCCATTAAAAGTGATAATAGGAACCGCAAGTGTGTACTGTACACTAAGGGTAGCCAAACATCAAAATCTTGATACTTAGAGATTTTAAATAGAACTGCATTAACCTCTAAGGGCTGCACACTCATTGTAAAGTAGGATTCTAAGTTAAAAACAAGGATTTAGTGCTTGTCAAAGGATCTAGCCTGACAGCCTTGCAGACGAACATCTCCCAATTGCATACGCAACAGAGCACAAGCAGCAGCAGTGGAAACTGCCTCCGTTGCAAGCCTGGCCCAGCAAGACTACGGTAGTATCCATGCCTACTCATTTCTTAATCTCTCCGCGAACAGGAGTCATGCACAGAGACTGCACTTAAAATGTTACTCATCATAAACTCTTTGGAACTGGGGCCAGCGGCTAGCACACCGTGAGCACAAACTATTTAAGAATTCACTAAGTCAGTCCATGAAAGGCTAAACGCACAGCTGACCAATATTAGTGACTTTTGACCACTACCAGCATGAGCTGAATTTGAACCAGTGACCGAGGTAAGAAGCAGTTTATTCTATGATCGATTCCTCAAACCTGCCATTTGTCCAGAGACCTTGTACTATTCTAAGATCAGTGCTTAATTAGCGGGGGCGGGCTTGCCAGGGCTTAGCCCCAGTTATTAAATTCAATGGGGGGGGAGGGGGGAGGATGAGCCTCAGGGAATATTCCCAGTATGAGAGCACACCCTAAAATGCGGAAGACCAAGAAAAGGCTGATAATTTCAGGGTCGGAAACGTAAGCCAGAAAAAGCCTGGATGGTTTATTTGGCTTTCATTAATGATTCTCTGCTCCACCTTCTTCCCCGTACAGATTAAATCATGAGAGCTTCTGTTTTATATTCAGCTGTAGAGAAGCAAGGCGGTGCAGTTTCAGGGTTGTCAGCTGGAGAATAGGGTTCATGTCCTTGCTGTGACAAACAGATGGGAGTGGCAGCTTTGGGGGCTAGATTGGGTCCCAGCAATTCATTTTTTTAAAAGTTTTATTTAATTTTTTTACAAATTAAGCACTAAAATACACTACCATGAAAACCAATACGCTCAGAGTGCTTGTACAAGGAAGGCAGTTACACAACGCTTGGGGAAATGTAGGACACTGGATGGTAATCTACAACTTTATTTTGGTTTAAAAAAGGGTTTGCAACCAGGGGGCCGTCTCCTCCTAGCCCTAGAACAGAGGAGCCTGTGTGAATGCTCCACAACAATAATTTTATGCTACATTACATTATTCTGGGTAAATCGGACTCCCTCATCTCACCATAGCTTGGTGTTTGTTCACCACTTATATTCCACTCTGGACTGTACCTACTCCCCCCTCCCAGTCTACTAAAAGGGTTTTCCATAAAGAAAATCCACTCAGTTCAAAATGAAAACTTTGTGCTGTTTTATGCTGAATATACATGAAATCCATAAAATCCAAGTGTCAATACTGCCGATACTTGGAATTTGGGGGAAACAGATACTAATGCAGCAAAATGACCTTGCACAACATTCAAATAAATTTCATGTTATCCCCTTTCAGTTTAACAGATGTATAGAAATATCAAGAGGGATTCGTAAAGACAATTACATTTTATAGACAGAACTTATTTGGTACACAGAGATGTTCTTAATTATGCATTGCACTGCATGAGTATTGAGAGGATTAACGATATAATCAGCTGAACAAGAACATATGGCTCCTTAAAAGTAGTCATCAATGAAACCTTACATGATACAGACCTTTGGAACAATTTAGAGGCCAGTGTAACAATGTTTTGTTTTTTTCAATAAGATTGGTTAATCAAGTGACCGTACACGAATAGAGGTCTTTGAACTCTATGAAAATGAGAAGCTGGGGAAAAAACATGAATGTTCCCTCTCAGGGCACCAAATGGACAACATGCACAAAACTGCAATTGTGAGACTGGCATAAATAAAATGGATCTTGTTTGTACAAAAAGCAAATTTTAGCTTTAAATGCTATCACAGTGGGTCTGAAACAAGGTTGTAGAACAAGTTCAGTTTACACATAATCATCTTAATTTGTATATAGCATTCCCCCGCCATGGCACTCAGAGCGCTTTACAGAACACAACTTTTAATCCTCACAACAACCCTGTGAGGTAGGTAAGTGCCAGAAAATTGGTTATCTGCATCCATCCATAAAAACCACCATCCGTAAAGACAACTACACCAATCTTGTTCCAACTATTATCAATTTGCCAACATGAATCTCTTATAACTGGAGGCTAAGGATACAAATAGTTGCTTTGGATCTAAGCTTAAACCCTAGGCAAGGCGGTGGGGGTTGGGGGAAGTCGGAGGACTTTACTACTGCCTACAGATTTAAGAAATTGCCTTGAGGGAAACCCAGTGCAACAATTCCTCCAACAAGAGTTTTCTCAAGAAGAGGAAATGGAGCAGGTAGGTCTTACATGCAACAGTTGGTCTCAACGGGATGGGGATAGTAGCAGCTGCCCATTTTTGTAGAAAGGCACAATGAAAAATTATGATCTCTCAATACCCTAGTGGGAGACTAAGTATTATCCCCAATTAAACCAAAACATTCTGTAGTGAAATAAGAAAGAGTGATTTTATGGGCTCCTCCTAGGCTCATCCACTCCACTTCATAATTTTTTGTGCGAGGACCATCTCTTGGCTGACGTTACAGAAGCATCAACTGAAGGGTTACTTCTTCAGAAGATAGGAAGCCTTAGCCATAACTAATAATTAAAGACATTTTTATATGTGCATTGAAGCCATTCCATAAAAGGAAGTGAAAAGAGAGAGAGCTTGGCATTTGTATAATCATGTAATTTTGAATAAAAGCTCTCTCTAAAATTAGGGACACAAATCAGTCTGAAGTTTAGTTACATCTTGGAGTTGCCCACAAGTGTAACAGCCAATCTGCAAAGTGCTCCATCAGCACAAGTTCAATTGGAGAATTAAAGCCAAAAGGTCATGATCTTTGAATGACTTGCTCCTGAATAATCCCACTGAATGCAGCCTTTGACACTGGAGTGTAATTTCTCTTTTTTTGAACAGATTAGCATTGGGCACTAACTAGATATTTTGTCCACTCAGCTTTCAAGATGAAAGAGTGCCTACTGCAAATATTTTAGTTATGCTAACTCATCATGTACAAATGTGCCACTTATCCTGTTTGTCGATTACTCTGAAGGCCTGTGAAAACAGGTTCTCTCCATTACTACTGTGAATAAAATAGGCAAACAAAGTGCATAGACACCATTGTTTCCTATGTCAACCTTTCAAAACAACAATTTTTGGTGATCTATAAAAAAAAGACAACCTGTTCTCATATTTGCTTTCAATGAAGTGATTCTTCATTCAAGCTTTCCTGTGCTGTACACCCTGCAAGTAACTACTCTAGTAATCTTCAGCATTAATTCCTAACAGCAGGTAACCTACTTTGCAGGAAATCCTAGACAACAGCATGCATTAGTTATAGTCATGTGCTAGAACCTAACAATCCAGGTACCAACGGAGATGAACTGGACTATGAGGTTATGATTTAGCCTCTCTTCAAACAGACTAAAACCCTTATCAAGTATGGGAGGGGGAAAAAGTCATATTTAATGTCAAATTAAAATGAAATTTGTCACATTTATACAGGCAGTTGGCTGCATCCTCCAAATCGAGTCCACTCCAAGCTTGCAAGTCCCTAATTTGCAGTGTGGAAATAGGGAGCATACACAATATTCCGGGAACTGTTGACTGTGTGTACAACAGAGACAAGGGTTTAAAAACCAGGCTGAGAATCATGTTAAACAAGCCTTTAGGGACCCCTCGATCACCCCCAGTTTGCGGGAAAACACCAAGCCCCACCTTGCCAAACCCTGCGCCTGCAGATCACTTACAAATATCAGCTTATTGTGAACTGTCTAGTTCAGCATTGGCAGCCGTAGTTTAAGCTGCTACACTGGGCCCTTATCCAGCAAAGCACTTAAGCAGCCTCTTTGCTTTTAGTGCGAGTAGATCAAACACGTGATTAATTATTTTGCTGGACTGGGGCAAAGAAGAAAATTAATATCCGACCGAAAAGGCATCTTTGGTCTAGCACGACTGCAACAACGCGGGAGAGGAATGCCTCAGACTTCTTTCTGACTCTTACAGGAGCCGTGGGGGACCTTACACATGGTAACCACTCACCATTATATAGTGTTATTATTAAGTACTTGTATAGCACCAGCAATGCACCTGGCACTCAGCAAGATGAATAGTGGCTCCACTGCTGCTACGCTAGACCCCGGCACTAGTCAACAGGTGCATCATGCAGCCAAGGCAGTTACAATGGGTTGTTGTGGGATCTAAACAGAACCTCACGACATCTATAGGTGCAGCCACAAGAGACAGAGTGTGGAGGCTACCACTCCTTGGCTCCCCGTAACCCACTCTGGGCAGCCAGGCCACGCGATGCAGTGCATCATGAGGCCGGCACCCACCAGATGTTCTCCCCAGCAGCTGGCTGCCAAAGAACGCGTTCTTGGAAAAATTCTGAGGACATGTGGCGGAGCAGCCGTATCCCAACTGGGTAAGTTGCCCCAAAGTGGGGCAACTCTTGTGCCCAGGCCGTGCCTGCCCTGCCACGCGGGGAGCACCACCGCAGGGCCTTGAACGGTGCTGTTGCCCACTGCACAAGGTCACGTCACAGCCAGAGGCGGGATCTTGGTCAGGCTGGGGAAGGGAGTTAGGGCAGGGTGCCTGCTCGTGTGACTGGCACCGCAGCCTGTCCCAGTCATGGCGGCAGCAGCCTGCCCACCTGGCTTCCTCACAACCATCTGCCCGGCTCCCCATATCGTTCCCACAATGTGGCAGTGGCAAGAGTTTGCCCTGAGGTCACGTGTGATCCGGCGGCCGCAGCTCATCTAGTTGCACCTTAAGGGCAAGTCCTCAGGAGCCTGACTGGCAAGTTAAGTTACAGGGGAGCTGGTGTTGCTCCTGCTGTTGCCACTTCCTGCCGTGGAGAACTGGGCAGTGAGGCAGGCGGAGAACCTGGTGCTCTCCAGGACAGCACAAGAAGCTGTTTGGGCCCCTGGACCTGCCTCCCTGCTGCTGTTGATTCTGCAGCTGCTCCCTGGCTCGGGGGAAAAACAAGTGGCAGTGGCCGGCACTGACAGGCAGTGGCAGGTTAAGCACACCAGTTGGCTAACCCTTATCAAGTTTCCCATAGGCAGCTTTACAGGAAAGTATCACATAGTTATTGTTCTGGGATATTAAAAACCAATAGATGCAAAGATGCATAGAATTTGTCCATTTCATTCACTTTCAATAAGAGCCTGACATTAACACAAGTGCCAACTAATCATGGCTACTATCTCTACTCTATCATGACCTTCTGAAAGATTTCCCAAGAACATTACCTCTCACAAACAGGTAAAAAAAAAAATCCCCATGGGCCACTAACAACTCCATGCAGTATTACAAGCTGTGACTTGCCAACAACTTGCATGCAAAGAGTTTCACGTGTACCTTTAATCAGTTGAAGGAATCTGGCCATCTGCTTTTCCTAAAGATGTGTAAAGCAGAGAGGAAAGGTGGTAGAGCATCTGCCGTGGTAAGACTTAAGACAGAAGTGAAGCCAAAATGCAAAAACATAAGTGGAAAGAAACCAGAGCAAAGCTATGTTAGATTTTACGCACACAAAGCAAATCCATTCCACCACATACAGCGTCGGTGGGAACGGTCAATGGAAAAAGCTAAATGAAATGCTGAACGCTTACCTTATTTACACAGTCATCAAAAAATGCAAGACTTGTGTCTTTATCACTGACAAAGGAACATTCTTCAATGAAGCGAATAAACATCTGCGTTTTAGTCATCAAGGTGTAGAATTTTTGATGCGAACGATCCCGACTTTTTAAAAACCCTGTAAAATAAATCAATAGGTAAGAAAACTTGACGGCAAATGGAAAGACCCTATGTTCCTACCTGCGTGTGGAATAGATTAAGAAGAAAAAAGAACCATCAATGCACTAACTAGCTTATGCAATTCACCTCTGTTATTATAGTGTTAAGTGCAACGATGCAGCATGGTTTACCAGTGGTGCCATGTCATCTTCCAACTGCTAGGAGTTTCGGTTATACCTATCCGGGTACTCGCATTAAAAACATTTAGCTTTTTTCATCATTTCGACTCGGTGAACAAGCTATTACTCTGCATATTTTACTGACTTGTAATTTTTTTAAAAAATGAAAGCAAGATTTGCCTCCTACCTTGCAATTCAAAGAGGGAACTTGCATCTGTGGCTGTCTCAGAAGGCGCTTGTGTTATTGGCCTTAGGTATGATCTGTAGCCTTTTAATAGAGAGGCCATGAAACTAAGAAATGCCTCTTGGATCTCCATATCTAACAAATGTAACTTCTTCCCTGAATTGAGATCAGAGTCATTCATTGCTAATTCCATTAATGCATCTTCTCTTGGTCTTTGCTGCACTGTGAATAAAAACAGCATTAACACCACTCGGGTCAATGTGAAAAGTTTCCAGAATTGATACATTTCAATAATTTCCTTCATAGCTTTATTGTCAGACTTTTGTAAGGTCATTGTGTTGTATATCTGGTTTAAATATATCCCACTGAGCACAATACCGAAGCACGATGATGAATTTAGCAAGACAGCATGCAAATCACTCGTCTCTGGGTTACACAAAAGGCAGAGACATGAAACACGTTTACCTTTGGAGAACATTAGTTGCTATGGAAACTGACAGAACTGGTACAGACAGAGCTTAGTGACATCCATGCATAAAAAGGACAATTTATGTAATGTGTTGAAATTTATGCAACAGTTGGGGAAATAGATGAATCTATGTCATTATTATTTATTATGTATTTATATAGCGCAGCAATGTACCTAGTGCTTTACAACTGTTGAAAATAAACAAGGTCCCTGCCCCGAGGGACTTACAATCTAAGAAAGACAAGGGAGGTGAGATGAGGGCAGAGAGAAAGATGGGGATACACTAAGAAGGGGCATAAGGTTGCAGGTACATGTGCTTAGCTTAGTTACATAGGAGAAGGAAGGGGGAATAAGGGTGTGAGGAGCAAGGGAAGGTCGGATGAAAAAGGAAGGTTTTCAGGAGGGATTTGGCGGGAGGGAGGGAGGGAGAGAGCAAATGTATTCAGGAAGGGAGTTCCAGGCCTTGGCGCAGCAAGGGAGAACAGATGAGTATGCTTTGAGGATCAACAGAGCCATGAGCAAGAAAGGGTGGTGGAAGAGGAGGAGTGGAGCTTTCGGACAGGAGCGTACCAAGAGATTAGTGTAGCGAGAAAGGGCAGGGCAAGGCTTGTAGGTAAAGATGAGAAGCTTGCACCAAATGCATTTAGGCAGAGGGAGCAAGTGGGGAGAGGAGGGGCTGCACATGATCGAAGTGGCAGGCGAGGTGGATGATTTTGGCAGCAGAGTTTTGAATAGACGAGAGGGGGGCAAGGCGAGAGTGAGGAAGGCCGGGGAGAAGGAGGTTGCAATGGTCAAGGCGAGAGATAACCAGAGCATGGACCAGGATTTTAGCAGTGGAAACAGTGAGGAAAAGGATGGATCTTAGTGATGTTGCACAAGGAGAGAGGACTGAATTTAGCAACAGATTCGATTTCAGGTTTAAAGGAGAGGGAGGAGCCAAAGATGAAGCCCAGGCTATGCGCGCCTGAGGGATGGGCTGAACGGTGACCCCGTTGATGGAAATTGAGAAGGAAGAGGGAGAAGGCGGCTTCGGTGGGAAGACTAGGAGTTCAGTTTTGGCGATATTAAGTTTGAGTTGACAGCGAGACATCCAGGCAGAGAAATCAGAGAGAGAGTTTGTGATACAAGACTGGATAGAGCGAGGGGGGGTTGTGGAGAGATGGAGCTGAGCGCTGTCAGCATAGAGATGCTATTAGAAGGCGTGTGATTCAATGAGTTTGCCCAGGGACAGAGTGTAGAGGGAGAAGAGAAGGCGGCCGAGGACAGAGCCTTGGGGAACCCCAACCAAGAAGTGATGTGGAGGAGGTACCAGCCGTCGTATCGGTTGGGGTTACCCAAGGCTGTTCTCGGCCTGCTTCTCTTTTCCCTCTACACTCTGTCCCTGGGCATCCTAGATCAATATAGGATGCCTACATTGCACGTTATTTTGCCTCGCTGGGCAGCATTTAGCAGCGACAGGAGGTAAAAGGAAGAACCAAAATAGACACTCCAAGTAAGTTACAAGCTTGGAGAAAAGACAACTGAGAGGGGATACGATAGAAGTTTATAAAACCATGAGTGGTGCGGAACATGTAAACAGGGACCAGTTATTTAACCTAACAGCAGTAGAACAAGGGGACACTCCATGAAACGAACTGGCAGCAGATTTAAAACAAATCAGAGAAAGTATTTTTTTCACTCAGCGCACAATTAACTTGTGGAATTTACTGCCAGAAGAAGTGGCCAAGGCTAGTAGCTTAGTCAGGCTGAATCCTGACAAGACGGAGGTGATGTCGGTAGGGACGACGACGGAGGTGGCGGCCCTCCATTAGTGTCCCAGGTTCGGAGTCTGTGGGTGGCTCCTCGATGCGCAGCTCCGCCTGGATGCCCAGGTGGAGGCTGTGACTAGGGGTGCCTTTCGCCAATTATTTCTGGTGTGACGGCTTCGGCCGTTCTGTTTCGGACTCTGACCTGGCTACCATCATCCATGTTTTTGTCACCTCTAGGCTGGACTACTGTAGCGCGCTCTGCGTGGGGCTACCCATGGTGACGGCTCGGAAATTGCAGCTGGTGCAGAATGCGGCGGCCCGGCTCCTGGTGGGTATGGGTCGCCGGGACCATATTATGCCAGTGCTCCGTTCTCTGCACTGGCTGCAGGTAGTTTTCCGGGCCCGATTCAAGGTGTTGGTCTTGGCCTAAAAAGTCCTCAACGGCCTAGGCCCTACCTATTTGCGGGATCACCTCACCCCCCGGGTTCTGGATCGACCCCTGTGGTCGTCCAGGGGTGCCCAGCTCGAGGTCCCTCGAGTCCGCCCGGGGGGGGCACACAGGAGAGGGCTTTCTCGGTCCTGCTGGCTGAGGCCCAGTTGGCCCCAGACCGCCTCTCCTTTCGAAGAAGTTGTAAGACCTGGCTGTTCCACCAGGCATTTGGCAGGGGAGAGGGGTGATGGGATTGCGGGGGGGGGAGGGGGTTATTTTATTATCCTCCTTTTTATGTCTTGCTTTTAGTTATTGTTGTTTTTAGTGTGGATTGTAAGCCGCCCCGAGCTGCCTGCGGCAGGAGGGGTGGGGTAGTAAGAATTTAAAATAAATAAGTAAATAAAAAGGGATTGGATAAGTTCGTGGAAGGCAGGTCCGTTAATGGCTATTAGCCAAGTAGGTTTTGGGGACATAACCACTTACTCTTGGGGCTGGGACAACAGGGAATGGATTGCCCATTGTGACCTGTTGGGTACTTCTCCCAAGAGACAGACTGACCACGGTCGGAGACAGGATGCAGGACTTGATGATCCAATATGGCTCTACTTATGTTAGGAGGCTCTAAGCCAGCCCTACCTATTAAACCACACTGTTGTGGTGTTGGAAAGTGTGTTGCACGAAGAAACACTGTGCTCCATTCCTATCATCTCTTGGCTCCAAAGAGTTTCCAAAAGCAATTTCAGTTCACAACTGCCCTAGGTTTATCTGCAGGGCTTTACAGAACGTCCCAACAAGTACATCCATGGAATACTGGGTGTATTAACCTGAGAAAGCTATGTAAAGCCACAGAGTACCAAGACAGGTAGTACTAGGACTGCCAAGGTGTACAGTATGTGGAAGGTTGGAGCTAAGGTATAAACAACATAAACCAGGAAAGACATTTTAAAGGCCTTGGTCTTCTTCCCTTCTGTCATCTCCTCATAAAATTCATGCATTTTTGGGGGGTGGAGGGGAAGGCTATCGGAAATGTCAATGGGATTCTCTTCTGTTCCCTAATCCATTCAGGATGCTTCCACATTCCACAAGCTGGTACATTATGTCTTAACTTTACCTTCCTGCTTTAACTTGTGAGTGCCTCTTGGCAAACAATTTTGTGTTATCAGGAATGGTGCCTTCAGAAAAGCTGCCAATTATGTTCATGTTGGCTACAACAACGTAGCCAAGTTAGCGCAAATCTTAATTCTTTATTTCTCAACTAACATTCTGCCAGCTGTTGATACAAGTTGTTTAAAGTGTTCATCAGATTTTTGCAAGGCTTCTTTGGTAGGATCTTCCATGCAAGGCTTCTCCTGTCTCCTGGTCTAGAAAGAGAAGTAGTATTAATATTAAATGAGAAAGTGCTCTATATTTTGTCATATATAGAGCAACATATATTAAAATACAGGTGTACGTACACAGTTCATTATATAAAGAATAGTCTTTTGTTCAAGGGAGCGTAGGGTAAATAATTAATGTGGTTGCACAGCCATCCAACTGGTTATCCACACATTTTGATAATGCCTATGTTACCAATGCATTTAGCACTTATGAAAGTGAAAGGGACTCTAAAAGGCATTAAGTGTCTCTCAAGGTCCATCCACTCAACAGCTTTGCCGCACTTTTCCTGGGCCCCAAACTTAAGCCAGCCATGATATCCCACAGAACTTCCAAGTTTTACCTGAAACCAATTAACCAAGGTAAAAATATACCTTACACTTCTCCCCGTCCTCCCACCCAAAAAAAGTTACAAGCTTTGTAGCTCAGAGATAAATCAGTTGCCAACTTTTTATTTTGTCTTGTGCTTAATGAAAATACCTACTTTTATTCAGTTTTAATTGGTTTTGCTGCACATATATTAACTTAGTTAACTATCATAACTGGATACAATTGACTAGTATCCACTCCTATACTTAAAAGATTTTCTTCCCCCTCATCCCAAACAAAATTCTCAGCCTTTGTCATGTCTTTTACTCTTGTGAGAGACACGTCAACACAACAGAATGAACAGCAAGATGCTGATTTGAAGAAAACTGGAAAGATTACATCAATATTATCTCATCAAGAGTGGATTTGTATTCTTGCCACTTAATTCCTGTATTACCCTTCCTGCTTACAAAGTTTCCCCTCTGGTAAAAACTGCAGGAAATAAACTACTTCTGTCCTCTGCTCCCCTTATGCTGCGGATGCTCACTGATTTTGATATTGCACTGTTCTTATTTAAACCTCTTCAACAGCTGGTTTGTGATTATATTGGGGATCTCCAGTATCTTGACTCCAACAGAGTTTTAAACAATCCTAAAAATAACCAAAAGTGATTCAGAAACTGAATTTAAAAAGCCACAACACAAGACTACAGACAAACAGACTGAATTCATACTATCAGGTTCCACTCTAGTTACTTTACTGATACAGTGAGCCAAGTTTATTTTTGGCAAGTTCTGCGGAAACAGGCACTCTTGTTCCTTCCTCCCTGTCGACTTTACTTTCATCAAATGCAACAAAACCAAGAGTAAACATTGAACTAGACAGTCATAATCCTAGGACATAATGTAAGTAACTCAGTTGGCAGTAAAATCTGCAACGTAGAGACTGATTTTTTTCTAGCGGCTTACGAGAAAGAAGTAGCTCGTACTTTTTGGGGGGGGGTGAAAAAACCCGACCATTTTTTTAAATTTGAAGCTTTTTCACCATGAAAGGCAGTGTGTCTAGAAAACTGAACCAGGCAGGAACTTCTCAATCCTCATCAGCTCCTGTCTCTGTGTGATCTTAAGACCAGTAAACTGGAAAAACTGTGATAAAGCCCATCTACTTCACAGGGGGTGTCAACATGGTAATAGTTTAGTTATTTAAATTTCTACCCTGCCCTTCCCCCAAGGCTCAGTGCAGCTTACAATATTAAAAACATAAAATACATTCAAATCCCTTACAAAGGCCCACCCTTGCCCCTAAACCCACCCACCTCAACCCTTGCATGCCAAATGCTCTGCCTCTGAAAGATGCTCAGGCTCCGACAGACCTTCGGGGGAAGGAAGTTCTACAATACTGGGGCAGCCACTGAACACACAACTCTCCATGGGCCCTTGTCATATAAACAAGTTTGGCAGGTGGTACCCGCAAAGAGCGCTCCTGGCCAGCCACAGGGGTCGCGGTGGAACATGGTAGGAAAGGAGGTCTTTCAGACCATACCGTACTTTGAAACCGAGTGCTCAGCATTACATTTTCAGGCAGCGGTAGCTGCCTGAAACATGTACAGCCACTGTTCATGCAGGGAACTGCTGAAGCCCTGATTTTGAGGAAACCGCTTGACCTACGTTTCTGAAAATTTAACCATGGCTGTAAGTTGTGAGGACCATCGTATCCACAAAGTTTGAAAAAGATCCATTAGGAAAATAAAGTGTTATAACTGCTTAAATGTTAATTGGTTGTGGTCAAAATGCACACCATCCTCACGTATTTGAATCATCAATATCTCCTCCCCCTGGATGAGTTGAGCCCCCAAACTTCACAGGCTTCGAGAATGAGATCAACAACAAGTGCTTCTGAAATATGATACTGATTGATGCAGCCAAAACCGAGATATTATGATCAAAGATTCGATTCTGCAGGTTCATGCATGCACACTTGAATTAAGTCTGTTATTTACATGTATACAAATTGTATACAGCTCATACAACGAACTTAAGAATGTGAGTGTAGACAACATTATACAATTCGTTGTATAGAATGAAGTTCTGTTGAAACAGACTTAATGCACTCTGAAAAAATTGTTCCTTGTCGAATTAGGATAATAAATTAAAGTTTAATAATGGAAAAATGTGAAAGTTTAGTTATTGATAAAAATGAACGAAAATATGTATGGTAAGGAAGTACATGTATGTTGATGAGGATAAAATTAAATATTGCTCAAATTCTGAAATAATGTCTATGTTTTTTGGCGTTTATGTTTTGTTGCAATGTATGGAGTGGAAGGTTTTTTGAATTGTAATTGTTGTGAATTTGGGGAGAGTTTGTATTTTAAGAAAACACATGCATTTAAGGGTTTTTTTTAAACTTAAGTTTTTTATTTTGGTTAATAGTAGATTAACACTAGCTGAAAGGTTTGTGCTTAGGACAAAGGGTGAATTGCTGGGGTAGTCTATTTGTATAACTGCACTCTGATCCTAGGGACACACATGCTACTGAAATGGCCATTAGATCAACGGAATGCTGCCCACAAAAGTGATTTTATGACTGCAGTCGGTATTTTTATAAATAGGAAAAGCACCAGTACCTTGGGACAGTGCAAGCAAAACCTAGTGAATCGTCTCACTAAGGAAGGAACGAAGGGATAAACAGAAAAGGAGTTATTCCCTGCTTCCCCATAAACTGCTGCTGTGAGCTAGAATATGTAATTTCACATCTCCTGAATTGAGGAGAAGAAACAGTCTCGCAGCTGTGTGTTTATACCAGGCCTACCGCAATAGGGCTGTAATTTCCACTTGGGCATCAAGGCACTACACCATAACATAAATAGTAATGGAGATCTGCTGGAGAATTTCAGGGCAAGACCCTGTTTGACTACGAGAGCCTAGTGATTTAGTTAGTCTGTCAGAAAAGGATCCTATTTTTGTAATTTCAAAAGTGGAATACTACAACTGATCTGACTGAACAGAATCTAGCTGCCAAGTAGACTTTCTCAAACTCTTTTCTGGCATACTCTGCTAGAAGGTTCCTATATGTAATGAGAGACTTCTTATTGCTCTCGCCTGCAATCTCTCATTGCCCATTGAATGCCTGGCCAGATAAAAAGGTCTTACGCTGCCTCCGGAAGACATTCAAACAAGGGCTCAGGGGAGCCTCCAAGGGAAGGGAGTTCCAAAGCTGTGGGGCAGCCAACGAGATCGCCTCTCTGCAGGACTGAGTCATATGAAACTGGGCCAGTGATGGAACCCGCAAGAGGGCACCCTCAGCAGATCTTAAAGGCAGCGAAAGGACATAAGGAGAAAGACGGTCCTTCGGATATGTAGCACCCCAGCTCTTTAGGGCATTAAATGCTAAAACCAGTACCTTGAATTGCACCCAGAACATTATAGCGGACTCTTAAGCACTGGAGTAATGTACTCCCAGTGACCCACCTCCATCACCATCTTGAGGGTTTCCGGTACCCTGCCCTCCCGAAGGAGGCACTGACAATCTCAGACAGCAAAGGCCCCAGTCTCTCACGGCTGGCTTTCACCAACCAAGATGGGCAAGGATCTAATTTACAATTGGTTGCCCGCATTGCCCCAAGGACATCCGCCACCTCGGTAGGCGACACCAACTGAAAAACTGTTCAACAAACAGGATTGATGAACCTCGGCTCTGAATCAAACGACCTACCATCACAGCTCCAAATGCCATGACGTTAGCCTCGCTCTGAAGTGTGACAAAGCACATGCGTAGCGAGGATTTGAGAGTAAAAGGGATGACTGGCATAAGAGGAAACGCCTTGTCTTCTCTAAGCAGACTGGTGAAAAAGCGATTAAAACAGAAGGTCTGCCAATGGCGATTTAACAATGTGTTATCTGGCTTGGTTGCAAGGCTCTCTCTTCAAGTCAGAAGAACTGAGGCACATGCTAATGGGCTATTATTCAAGACACTACAAGGCAATATAAATATACTATATTGTAGTAGAAGGGGCATTAAGGTATTACTGCACAAAGGAAACATATAAAAAAGAAAACTTCAGACCAAACCCCCCCCCTTTTATTTTATTTTATTTATTTATTTAAATTGTTTACCCTGCCTTTCCCTAGTTATTGCTAGGAGAACTAGGATACTACTACCGCAACAAGGAAAAAATAATAAATACTTACTGGAAAATGGTGTTGGTATCTAGGTCAACACAGCTAACATCTGGCGGGGGATCATACAGATCAAAGTATCTTGAATCAATTCCCACTATGTAGGGACATGGCGCACTTAACACATCTGCTAAGGCCAAGGGGCAAAGAGGAATATATGGACACGGCCAGTGGAAAGGAAATATCATCTTTGGGGGGGGAAGAGAGAGAATATTTCATGTTAGATATAAACCTGTATGCACTTTAAATATAAAGAAGCATTCTCAGACGGTTTTCTAAACTGGAACTATGTTTAACAGGAAAGATGTAAGCACCGGTTTTACCACCGTAGAAACCTAGAGCTGGAAGGAACCTTGAGATCAAGTCCAACCCCCCGCTGTTTGGATGTAGGAACAGCTACAACATCCCCTACAGATGGCTCTCCAGCCTCTTTTTGAAAACCTACAGCAATAAGAATGCCAATAACTTCTGTAGTCAACCTGTTTCATTTCCGCACAGCTCTTACGGTCAGAAAGATTCCACGTGGGCCCTTCAGAAGCTTTATGAGTTTCTAAAATTAGTGCTTATACAGTATGACCACCAACAAAGTGCCAATACAATAGAAACCCCTCTTATCTCGGCACTTTGGAAGAGATGTTCTTTGCCCAGATAAGAGGGTTTTTACTGTTCTAGTAACACAGTGCATTTGAGAGTTGCAGGGGACACAAGACAGGTCTGGAATAAAGAAGGATTCCAATTAAAAAGAAGTCCGGATGAGAGGGCTCCTATTGTACTACAGACAAGCAAAACTTCAAATTTAGATAAATTCTACTCTCTCTTATGCCCATGAACCAACATGGCAGCCACCCTGTCTTTTTAGAGAGGTCATCTCAGTTCAGTGGAGAAGATGGGCATTAGCCCCTCACAAACTTGACTTTTGCTAACCAGTTTCCAGGAGAAATAATACATTTGCTTTTACAGATTATCTGAATATTATTCTTTTCTCAAAAGTATTACTAAGAGATAATGCTACTTACAGAAACTAATGCCTCCGTCACACTCGTAAGGACAGATGGTCGTAAGGAATGGATAAGAATTTTATGTTCCGTCACAGCAAATACGAGGAGAGTTACTGCATTCTCAGGACCTAGGTTCTGCAGCAGAGTAGAAAACTTGCCACCACTATAACAGAATATATTTAAAAAAAAAAAAAAAAAGACGCTTGTGAATACCAGACAATTCAAATACAAAAGACTGGCTCTCTGTTCAACATGAAAACTTACTTCAAACTAAAAAGGCACCTGTAAACTGACACGGCAAACTTAAATGATCTTATAGTTAGCTGGGTTTATGCATTATTCTCATTAAGACGAGAAAACTAGCCTGCTTCATGAACTGCAGTAGTAATGTAAAAGTCTAGGCCCTTGGAGGCATGAACTCACTGGGTGGCCTTGGGAAAGTCACTCTCTCTCAGCCTCAGTTTTTCATCTGTAAAATGGGAACAATGACAATTTACCTCACAGGGTTGTTGTGAGGGTGAACTAATAAAGATAGTAAGTACTTTGAACACTGAAAGTGCTATAGAAGTGATGAATAAAATAGCAGCAGCAGACCATTAAAAGCTGCTTTAACATTACATAGTTTTGTTTACTTATAGAAGACAGTAGCCATTGTATTCCTAGAAGTACCTTTCTAGTGCCTTGAAGTTTGCAAAATACCCTGAATTACTGCATTCTCCACACACTGACTGATAATTTTACTACCTAGATACAGTGATTCATGAAACTATTCTGGGGTTTCTACAAAAGCAGATACCAGGAAGTCCTCCTAAATTTAACAGAAAAGTTCAGTGTCATCATAACAAACAAGTGAAACAGTTTACAGCCACAATATTCATTTGATGCGGGGGGGGGGGGGGAAATGTGCATGTTATTTTGTACAATGTAATCTCCAAAAAGACTTAAAAGCTTAATGCTAAGTAAGGCTTAATTACACTTAAATTGTACATTTTACTTGCCTCAGTGGTAGAGGAGATGATACAGGCTGACTAAGGATCAGGCTATCATGTGGCGATAACTACCAAAAAAGAGATTGATTTTAGAAATGTACTCTGAATACTTTTATTGAAGAGTACTCAATAATAAAAAGAACATTAATGTTAAAAACCCATATCAGACATTATACAGCTTAGGCATATGAAATGTATTTATTTTGTTATATTTATTAGCCGCCCCCTCATGCCTATGGCATCCCAGGGCGGGGTATAACACTAAAAACAATCACAATCATCACGTATATTCATTTTGAAACATTTTTTTATAAAAAAGCATCTTCCCCCCCCCGGAAGGCCTGGGCAAACAGCCAGGTCTTGCAGGCTCGGCGGAAAGCTAGGAAACCCGGGGCCAGGTGAGCTTCCTCCGGGAGGGAATTCCAGAGTTGTGGCCCGGCCACCGAGAATCGTTCCACTGTGGCCCCCCGCCTAACACGGGGGACCTCCAGGAAGGTGCCCCCGGTAGACCGCAGGGATTGCTCTGAGACACGGAGGGCGAGGCGGTCCCCAAGGTATGAGGGGCCCAGACCGTGTAGGGCTTTATAGATCAAAACTAACACCTTGAATCTGGCCCGGTACGCTATAGGCAACCAGTGCAGAGTACGGAGCACAGGTGTTATGTGCTCCTGACGGCCCGTCCCCATAAGGAGATGGGTCGCCGCATTCTGCACTAGCTGCAGCCTCCGGATCAGAAACAAGGGAAGCCCCACGTAGAGCGTGTTGCAGTAGTCCAGTCTCGAGGTGATGAAGGCATGGATGAGAGTGGCCAGGTTGGGCCCAAAGGTGTATGGACGGAGCCTCCGTACCAGATACAACTGGCAGAAGGCGGCTTTAGCCACCACCTCTACTTGCCGATCCAGACGGAGGTCCGAATCCAACACCACCCCTAGACTCCGAACCTGCTGGGCTACAGGAGGGCAGACCCCTGCCCCCCACCGAAAGAGCCAGCACCCCCCTCGCCCTTCCCACCACTATCGCCTCCGTCTTATCGGGATTAAGTTTCAGTCTGCTCTGCCTCATCCAATCCGCCACGGTCTCCAAACATTGGGAAAGTATCGAGACAGCAGGACCTGGGTCAGTTGAAAATGAGGCGGTACAGCTGAATATCATCAGCATATTGGTGACATCGCACCCCGAACCCTCTCACGATCTCCCCTAGGGGCTGCATATATACATTAAATAGTAACAGAGACATGATCGAACCCTGCGCAACGCCGCAGGTCAAGGCCCAGGGGCTTGATGTTTCAGCCCCCAACACCACCTACTGGCTTCTCCCCGAGAGGAATGAGCAGAACCACCCGAGGACGGTCCCGTCCAGACCCCCCCAGGTGCTCCAAGTGATGCTCTGTAAAACTACCATTCGTTATATTTAACTTCAAAATGACAATTTACAGGAGACTTCTACTAGCATCCTTGCCTTTAAATAGAAATTGGATCCTATGACGTTTGGAAGAAGAGGTCAAACCTGAACTAACATACAGAATTACAGGATGAGAAATCATTAGTCCTGCGGAACGAAGACTTATACTGATGTATGCCACAATTTACAGCCCAAACACACAAACCCTCGCCCACGTATCGCAAGACTTTCTATGCATAAATTTACTTTAAAGGAGCTGTGCTTACACTAGCTTAGGATCTGGTCAAGCAATGAATAAAAAGACACCACCTATTCAAAAGCTTCAGGAGGATTTCCAAATGCCCCGAGAAACTCCATGAGTTTCACAGACCCCTCACTGCCATCCTGGTCAAGTTATCTACCTTGTCCAACGATTAGGTCAGCCCTTAATGGAGGTTTCTCTTAAAACAAACTCTACAGGAGTTCCCCTAGTTTTTTTGCTACATTTTTTTCTTTCAGGGATCTTCCTAAAGCCGCAACTACTATATTAAACCCGTAGCAAAACAAATAATCAGGGTTCAGTTAGCATTTTGGAAGTTAGCCAGGCTTGTCGAACTTGGCCCAATGATTATGGCTGCATGGTTTTGAAATGAATTTCTCTATTTTGAAATCCAAGCTTTTAAGTTTAATGTGTTTGGATCTTCCTCTTATTTGGGCACAAATAAATACCATGCCTTTCATTTTCTAGGATTTGGCAAGGCTTATACAGAGACTTACTAGCTCCCTTAAACACTCAAGTTAAGAGTTTCCTTACCTCTTCTAATACCAATATGATTGAATAACGTGTATAATTCTGATTACCGGCCTAATCACTACCAACACACCAATTTTACAAGCTGGATGAAATACAGATGGTCTCTAACTATAGGACAATAAGGGTCATAAATTGTACTCTAATATGCATAGCTTCCGTAGACTTCAGTGGGACCTGTCCACATTTAGAAGACTGATCCCCTTTGAAAACGTAGTCCTGAGGGGAAATCCTGGATCCACTGAAGTCAGCATGAGCTTTGCTAAGAACAGATTCTCTAGATCTATCCTTAATGTTAAGCAGACAGAAGGAAGTGGAATTCATGGAGCAGTCCAGACTCCAGTTTTTCATGATAAATATTGTTTTTATGCTGTGGAAAAGTCCAGGGGCAGGGGGGGGACGTAGGACCTATGGAATACCTTGTACATATATCTGATGTTCTCCTAAATCAGAGATTGCACCCTTGCTATTTGCAATCTGAATTGATTGCGACAGACCTTCAGAAGGCTTTTCTATTTGACGTGTAACACAATGTTCATGTTCCTTTACCTTTATACACAAGACAGCACCTTATAAAATTGTTTTACCCTGATCTACACAGTAGCTAGGTAAGAAGGTCTTCTGCTCACCTGAACTAAAATTCTTGGCCTCTGAGGGGATGGAAAAGGAACTTTGTGCATAAAGTGGGAGATGTGTCTGAAGAAAGAGAAAATATTGACTTCAGCTTCATAGAATCGATAACCAAAACTCTTTATGAAATGCAGTCTATCACCTCAAGCAGATACTATACAAAATATGAAAAGGGGTTATTCATTTAAAAAAAACACTTTTTCAAAGTTTCAAGAGGATTTCCAAGTGCCCTGAGAAACACCAGGAGTCTCATGGACCCCTCATTGCCATCATGGTCAATCTACCATGTCCAACGATTGGGCTGGCCCTGGACACCTCTGATTATAACCACCACATGCCTGCTCAGCAGTTTAGCCCTCATTCTATCTTCTCTCAGATTTCTTTTATTTTAGCGACTAACGTAGGTTTTTGCCATCCAGGACTCCTACCAGCCCTAGAGTGGGGTTGGCCAAGAGGTAGACCATGATCTACTGGTAGCTCACAAGCTAGTCTCCAGTAGATCACTGTACGGAGGTGATGGCCAACCTGAGAGAGAGCAGAACTGGCACCCAAGAGAGAGCCTGGCTGGGAGAGCTCTTCCAGTGCAATGGGAAAGACTTGCTCTAAAGGAGAGCGTCCCCTTTCATTCCTGAGACCAGCTGAGGTTTTGTAGATTTGGGAGCCAGAAGAAGGGGTCCCAGCCTGGAGCCGGGGGAGGCTGATACCTGGATTAAGTGGATCACATGCACCCATAAGTCGGGAGACCATTGCCCTAGAGATGCGACAGCCCTGAGAGTGACCTAGACTCTTTCAATTTTTATGGTGACCCTATCATGTAGTCCTTTGGCACCTCTCATGGTGCAAGGACTGGGTAACTGCCGCTTAAAACGTAGAATAGTTTACTAAGGAGGCAACAAGATTAAAGAGACATCCCAGAGAGTCTAGACGGGTCTCCAAAACTTGAGTTGCTAGTGATGGTAGACAAAGGGCACCCACATGGGAGCGGTAGAGGAGTTTGAAAGTTTCGCCCCAATCTGAATATGGCCATTACAGAAATTGTATTTATAGTCGTAAGCCAGTTGCTTTTTAGCTGGAGAACTTATTATAAACTGGGTATTTCTACATTTGGGTAAGATCTATATTCAGGCTACATACTGCCCAAAGCCACAGAGTACGATATTGTACATTACCCCCTAAGCACTTGTGTGCATTGGCATTTGAGAAAAACCACACAAATATTATATTTGATCATTTGTATTTAGTTTATCTTAAAACAAGGATTAGGGATTTTTAGCAACAAATAAAAATGCTTAAATATCCCGAGGACAGCTCATTTTAAAATTTTCTAGGAGTAGCATTTATTGGGAAAATGAAACGCGCTTCAGGAAACCAAAATTTCTGTGACATCACACCAAAACTAGTTTATCTACTAGAGAAATAAGCATGTGTTTCACCATGGCAAAAACAGATTTGGAAATTAACAAAGGATGCAATTCTCAACAATTAAAAGTCGATGCGAGTTTTTAATCACTGACTTCAATGGGTTCAGGATTTCAGCCAAAATACCTTAAAACCCTATCAAAGCCATAATCAGTCAAAGACAGACAATGATTTGAATTACCAAGAGGGAAACAACTTACTTCTCAATAGGCAGGACGTGGGGGCCAGAGATGGAATAACGATAGAGAAAGGTAAGAAACTTCTTGAAAGCATCGAAGAAAGGCCAGTGAGAAAGAAGACAGATGCACTTGTTCGTCTGAACTGTTTTGGAGCTCTCTGACTTCCCGTCAGCAGTAGTTGCTAAATCTAGTTGAGATTTCTGTTTTTCCGTGAGATTCTCCTCAGGATAGGTTTCATAGAATTGAATAGCAGCACCATATACCTGCAAACACCACCACACTTGATTTAAAGGCATTACAGGTGTTTCTAAATCTTTAAAGAAAGCCAATGAAGGCTGAAAGTATTAAGTAAATCAAGAATGCTTCGTGGCATGCTATTAAACATGCATTGCATATTTGGAAATATTTTCTTTGGGAAAAAAATCATCTACTAAGAAATCAGACTTTCAAAAGAAAAAACATACAAAGAAAGAACCCAATTCAAAAGTTATGTCAATTCTGTTCAGTGAAAATTATAAGGCAGCTGACCGAGTGCATCTCTTGTGTTCAATTTCATTTCTGTAACTGCCATTTATACTATTGGAGTTGCTCTATAAACAACTCAAAGTGGTAGCTGGATCGTTTAAAAAGCTTCCATCAAAGAGATGTTTCCCTCTTTACAAGACCAAAATCCTGGCTGCATGTTAGCACACATCAATAGCTAGATCATTTCTTCTAGATTTACTGCGTCACAAACCAAAGTAATTACACAGAAGAGGAGAGAGGAAGTTTGGTCTTAATGAACAGGATCTACAGTTTGTTCCTTATCTGAGCAAATAACTTCTAGTACCTAACAAGCATCAAGCCGTATACTAAAAGGTTTTATTGCTCCCATTATAGATAACCCACTCAAGCTTGCAAACTTTGCTACTGAAGATTGTCAAAATTTACAAAGAACAAACATCAAGTCAATATTCCCCGAGACGTTTTTACAATACCTTTTCAGCCGATGCTCCAGTTAGTACAAACGTAGAAAACACTGGGAGAGGGTATTTACTATTCGACGGCCAACCCTCAATTGTTGCACCCATGGGTAGGCAAAAAAGAGGCACTGATTCTGGTAAGGGGAACGACTCATAGTTTTTTTCTGGATATCTGCATATTAAACCTATTAAAGCAAATTTTAAAAACAGTTACACAAGTCATAGGCCCAGGATTTGCACATTATCCAGTTTAACATGCAAACATTACACACTATAGACCCAGTGCTTCCCAGACCTTTGATACCTGGGGCACACTTTTTTCTGAATTTAAATTGATGGTACATTTCACTCTTACACCCAAAAAAGAAAGAGAGAGTGTATTATATATTATGTAATATACACACACACATATGTACATTATAAATGCCTAAAATACAAAAAAAGAAAACCGCATATTTCGAGGCACACTTCCACCGCTCTCATGGCGCACCTTTCGGGAATCCCTGCTACTGATAATGCATTTACGTAAGGAAATCCAAGAGAAAATGTCTGGAGTTATCACGCTTCTTGTGCTTTTTTGGTAGATAATCCTGCCAGGTCATACCCCAGACTGTCATCTTTAAACCACTTACTCCAGAGTAGTTCCACTGAAATCAAAATGAGATTATTCCAAATTGGGTGGTTTCGGGATGACCGACATGGGCTAAGAAAAATCACCACAAACAGAAAATACAAATACAGAGCTTGGGGAACCAAACGCAGCTTCTTTGTTTCCGTTTCCATCTCTCACAGAATCGCAGAGCTGGAGGGAATCACTAGGGTTATTTATTCTAGTCCAGCCCTCTGCCATAAACAGAGATTTTAAATCTAGATTTACTCTTTAGATTTGCCTAAAACATCAAAGGACAATTCAATACAAATGGTAAATGGAAGAGCTAATAAAAGGAAATAAACTCTGGACTGACAATTGGGGAGAAAAACTGCATTCTGGTAGGACTCAAACTATACTTCGAATTTCTTTAATCTACCCTACTCCCAACAAAACCAAGTTTTTATGGTAATACTGGAGGGAAGCTTCAGGAAAGAGGATAAAACCACTACAAGTCAAATATATCTTCATCTGGTGCACAATAGCACAGTTCCTCTGCCTTCAGTTTAGTAGGGCTGATTTACAATAGCCAAGGGTCTGGCCCCCAACTTCTAAAACTGTGTCGCAGAACACACACAAACTCCCATACCCTCTGCAGTCTCATCTCAGATTTTTCCCACCCTTGCCAAATGAAATCATGCTTTGCTTCTTGTATCTTTCCCATAACTGCACCATCCTCTCTCTCTAATTACTAAAGCCACTCTCTCAGCAAGCAGGAGTATTTTTTCAAAGTTGAGAAAAAAGACAAAGGGAGCAAATGCCAAGAGAGATCAAAGCCAGTAAAGAACACATTCAGTACACAAGTTACCCATTTGCTCATGCACACCGTTCATCAGCAACCAAGAAACAGGGCTCAAATTATAAGGAAAAGGAAGGAAGGCCTTCAATGAACTCATGCCCCCCATAGCTTTAGAAAGTCAGTAGCTAAGGGGGCAGTCAAAAAGGTAGGGGGTAGCCCCCACCAAACCCCTGTAATTTGGGGGGGTGTCAAGAATAAAATCCAACAAACCACAAACAAAATGAAGCGCTCTTGAAGAACTAAATCCAGTGGTATTATAACTATCATCACCTTCACCACGACGTAAATAACTCGGATACACATTTAACACTACCAAAACCCTCACTTCATTATATATAATTCATTATATATAATTATATATATATAATATATATAAATAAATAATATATAATATATATAAATCTATAATATATAATTATAAACAATATATATAATATAACTAATATAATTCATACCCCAAACTTTTTTTTTTCTTTATTTTTTTTTTTTTTTTTTTTTT
>QEPC01006595.1:4461691-4484062 GCA_003113815.1 Sphenodon punctatus | reverse complement strand
CTCAGATTGTAAGCCCTAGGGGCAGGGACTGTGTCTATTTTATTACTTTGTAAAGTGCCAGGTACACTGCTGGCGCTATATAAATGTTTGTTAATAATAATAATAATAATAATAATAATAATAACAACAACAACAACATATTGCAAATCTAGAAGCGAATCTTACCATACTATTATTAAGATTCTTGTCAACCTTGCAGAACGTATGCGGAGGGGTTTCTCCCTTACTTGGTATAATTATACATATATCCGTCACTGCCAAGGAATTCTGGGTCATGTTCTCGGAGGCTCTTCGATAAGTGATGTACACTCTTTGTGATGAGGCGCTGCCACCAATATTCGCAGGACGCCCATGTGGAGTGGCTTGAATAATTTCACAGCCCTGCTTTACTCTCTCTTTTCCAACATACAAAACCCTAAAAATCCAAAAGCATAAACATTTAAAGATGAAATCAGATTCCATATTACAGCGGTAGACTAGAGTGGAATCAGGTACTAAAATTAGCCCCTGTCGGTAATGCCCACATTTTGGGTCACCTCCATGGGGCACCCAAAGGCTCCCTGAGGACCAATGGGGTACCCGATGTCAGAAAATGTGAGCATTGCGCAGAGAAACTGACACGCCCCAGGTGGGAATGCTGCAGAACCTGATTCTGCAGCACTCCAGCCAGGGCTTGTCAATTTCAAAGGCAGGCTGGGGCTCCTACTACAGAGCGCTTTGCTAAGTGCTGTGGCCGGGAAACCACTTTTGAAACTAACAAGTGTTGGCTGGGACTGTTGTGGAGCTGGGCTCTGCTGCGGTCCCAACCGGGACCAGTTACTTTCAAAGGCAAGCCGGTGTATCCGAGCATGCCATTAGGTCCCTGTTCAGGCATCAATGGTGCCTGAACGCAGCTGGGTTGATTCAGGCACCCCAGATTCATGAGGGTGCATGAAGCTTGGGATGCTCGACAGCAGCTCTATTGCAGACTACAAACTGAAAAGGGTAAACCTCGGGTCAGAATAGGTTTCTATTGAAAAGTTCACATTTTATCGAGCTGTGCTGTAGCAGAATGAAGTTGCTAGACTCCCATTTTTCTTGAAGTGCAGTTACTTTGTTAGAAAGTAGATACATATATTCTGTTTACAGTTACTAAGACTCAAGTAACAGGCGGGACCATTAAACTTTTGCACTTGTTCTCGTCTTTCCAAAGATCACCATCATGAAATTATAGGAGGGGAAGTATCGCACATTGGCTTGAGTAGGACACTATTTTTATTCCGGTTTCTGATGTTCTGTGATCCTTGGGGGCAGTCGCTTCATTTCTCTGTGCCTCATTCCATTCATATATAAAATAGGACACTAGTACTTGCCCGATCCAAAAAGCATGCTGAGAGGTAGATATGGGACTTTCGGTTTCAGTTTTAACTGAAAGAGGCCGAAAGTGGCCTCTTTCAGTTAAAACCAAGAGATCCGACAATTGGGCCCGTCTCAGTTCCCAATTCTTCGATCTTCTGTTCCCACTGAAGTCAATGGAAAATTCTCCCATTTACTTTAATGGGAAGAGGGAAACTTCCTCCAACCCCACCACGCCTCTCCTGGCCTCGGAGGGTGGGGTAGGGATCCATTACCCCTAATACTCCCACCTGCCAGGGCCCAGTTTTACCCACCCCCCAGGACCACTGTACTAAGACTTACCATTGCTGGTCTGGTCCTGAGGGTGAGGGGGTCACGGCCGCTGGCTCAGCTACCGGTAGCCGGGCCTCCTCCTCTGCTGACGGGTGTCGGGAGCCGGCTTTGCTGCCCGGCCGCAGAACCAGCTCCTGCCACCAGTCTGCAGCAGAGGCGGCCCGGCCACCGACAGCGGAGCCAGTTCCTCTGGCGGGCAGCCAAACCTTCTCTTCCTTCTTCTTCTCACAGGTCCAGAGCTTGAAAACACCGCTGGATCAGCAGCGGCGCAGCGCACAGGCACAAAATGGCCGCCAAGGCCACTCTGCGCATGTGTAGCCCTAATGCAAAATGGTGCCGATGCTGCCGGTGCCGTTTTGGAAGAGGGCAGCTATTCTGCGCATGCATGAAATAGCTCCCCACACATGCATAGAACAGTGGTCCTCTTCCAAAATGGCGCCAACGCTGCCGGCACCATTTTAGATTAGGGCTGCACATGCGCAGAATGGCCTCGGCGGCTATTTGTGCTGCGCCACTGCCGAACCAGCGGTGTTTCCAAGCTGCGGACCTGCGAGGAGAAGAAAGAAGAGAAGGTTCGAGGGCCACACAGAAGTTGCGGGTGGGGCTGCACTCAAGAAAAGAAAGACCCAGATCATGGATTTGTGCCATGAGCCTGTCCTCCCCCCCGCCCCAAAATCCTTGTGCACATGCCCTCATTTCTGCTCCTATATCCTGAGCTGAGTTTTTCGGTAGCTGGAGCCAGGAAATGAATCCAGGAACCAGATCTATCAACTGGAAAGGGGCCACATAAAAACTTGCTGCGGGTCACAACTGGCCCTGGGGCCTGAGGTTCCCCACCCCCGATTTAAGACTTCAGATCAGGTCCTATGTGTAGAGATGGGGGGTGATGGTGTGAGGGTTGGGTGATGGGTTATGTTTTCATGGGGTACAGGGATGGGTTGGTTTTGTTTATTGGGTCTGAATGGTTTGAACTTCTTGTAATTGTACTATTGAAATGTTGTTGTTTGTTGTGTGAACCGCCCTTCCTGCCTGTGGCAGGCGGGGCGGGATAGAAATGAATAAATAATCATACAAATTCTTACTACTGCACGTGCTTTCAGAAAACTGGCAACATCTGTTTTAAATATTGGTATCCCTTAACCTTAATTAAAATCAACAGTACTAATTAAAACAACAAAACAAGCCACTACACAAAACCTACTTACCCTAGATCTGTAAGTGGGGGCTTATCCCTGCCTCTCCTGTAGCAAAGGTATATCTGTGTCCCCACAAGACTCCCATTGTTGAGATCTGCCGACAGTCCGGATGGGGTAATCTCTATGCATTTATATCCCTGTGGCTCTTCCTCCCCCAGAGATTTAATGATCACCGCCACATCAGTTATAGGTTCTTTTGGCTTAGCTATTTTATGACAAGCATCATTGAAGTGGAGTTCTTCTTCCAGTGGTTTAGAAGTCTCTGTCAATCCTGCTACTACGAAGTAGTCAGCAACACGAGGCCCTCGGTCTTCCATCTTCCATCACAGTTAGATCTGGAAAGAATATTCAAATATAAAATGCTTTCGGAAACAAAACACTTAAGCTATAACTGAAAATCCACTATATTCAACAATTAGAACACACCAGCAGGAAGACTGTAGCTGTGATCCACAAATCATTTACAATGGAGTAGTTTCACTCAAATCCTGAATAAGTGGTTTGTAGATCACAGTACAAGTCTATATGTTCTTGTGCAATCATTTGCAATTTTCCTACGTGCTGGGTAACAAAAATGGGAAAGTTTAGCATTATACTGGGAAACTAAAAAGTTTAAGACTAAGGCCACTTTCACACGTTACCTGGGAAGGGTGGGGAAAGTTTTGTCAGACCAATTGCAGCTCTCTTATGACAGGAATTAGTACATGTGAGATATGCCGCGAGAACCACCATCGTTATAAAGGGTACCATTCGGGAACCCTGTGATGCATGAGCGCTCTCGCGGCATAGAAGTACAATAGTGCATTCTCATGTGCACTAATTCCTGTCATAAGAGAGCCGCAATTGCTCTGACAGAAGCACACACACACAAAACGTGTGAAAGTAGCCTATTTAAAAACATCCTACGACATGACCCTAGTCACGGAGTTCTGTAGTACCTAAATAATCCTTAGGCAGGCAGGTCATGTAGTACCTTTCCATAGAGAATACATAAAGCAACTTTGTAGAAGCACCTTTAAGGCTAAATAAAAGAAAATAAGTCAGGCAACTGAGGTAAAAAATGGCATTTGGTTTATTAGGCAGAAGATACGTATTTTTGTTAGTATAGGAAACAAACAACTGAGTCCAGCTAGTCAATCTTTGGAGCAGTAATATATTTAAGAGCTGAGTTCAACAAAAATGTCAGACGTAACGTGTGTCTTTTGCCCCCAATAAAGCTGGAAGAGGCTATCTACAGTACTTAGATGGGTAAGACGATTTAGCATAGATAATCTATAATTTAAGGTTGAAAGAACAGTATTTTACACCTCTGTAATTCAAATAAAAGACTGAATATTTTGCAATGCTCTCATCTTCCTGTGTATTAAAGTTTAATCGACATGAAACCGCTTCTCCCTTTACCAACCCATGGCCACTCTGGACCAATGAATGAAATACCACAACTGATTTTCTAAGCTACTCTGTGCTCCATAAACACATGCTCCAATCAGCTTAGAACAATAAGAGCAGAACTTATTCGTTTACCAAAAAAAAGAAAAGTGAGAAATACACGAGGAAGAAAATGCACACATCCTAAGAGACCTCAGCTTGATTAATGAACAGAAACAGACCACCAAGGGAAAAGGTTTTTTGAAGATCTATGAAAAGCAAAAGGATCCGGTCATACCAACCAGTGTCTCAATATCAGAGCTGAAAACGACAGCTAACTTATTACCTGTAACAAATACCCACGTTTCTGCAGGCTACGTGATCACCGATTGGGTACCAGACTGCTCCCAAAACTGGTAATTTCTATTACTGATTTTCCAGTTACGGATCGGTAAATTGGGACCGAAAGTGGATATTCCAGGAAACCTGGTGCCCTAATCAAGCATTAATCAGGTACTGATTGGTACCCCAAATGTTGTGGGTCGATTTGGGTACCGGAAATTCAACAGGTAGACCCAGTTTGGCAGGTGTTTGTTTCAACGCTAGTCAACACAGCTCCCTTCCACTGGAGGCCCAGGTGGCCCTGGACCTCCCCTCCTTTCTTGTTTATTTTTTTTAATAATTGATTGTATTGTTTTATGTTTTTATATATATATTTGTATTATATTTATATTATATTTGTATCTTTTGTATTTGTTAGCTGCCCCAAGCTACTTTGGCAGGAGGGGTGGGGTAAAAATTAGTAAAATAAAATAAATAAACGTTTACCCTGAGATGTGCACTGACCAGACAGCAGTGTGGTATGAAGTACTGAATACAATAGATTACAAGATTTTTGGGGGGAAAAGCTAAATTGCTTCAAGCATTAAGTTGTTCTAAAAATAAAATGAATGACTCAGTCAAAGCTATCCCTAAAAACTACTCCAAGACCAAGCATTAGCGAGCCATCTAGTGCATAATGCGCCTTAAAATAAGAGAAAATGAGCAAACATTAAAGAAAAGCCAATTTACTGAATGACTGAACCAGAATTTAAATATAATACTGCTAAGCACAAATGGAAAATGGAAAAACTATATAGATTAGAAGCTATTCCAACTGAAAATATGACTGAAAGACAATCAAATATTGGAGATGCAACCAGGTTATATATAAGACTGAACAGTACTTCAGAGACTCTGGCATGAGGGTTTAAATAAATGAACTCCAAGGAACCAGCAATTCAAATCTAAGGCGCATAAACACTAAACTATCTTTCAAGGACACAGTTCCATTCGGAATGCCACTTGGGATCAGAGTCAGACATTTGTTTTTACAGAAAGTTACATAGTTTATCAAAACTGGAATAGCATTAGAGGGTTTGTGTGGATTATGGGTTTGCCCCAATGCTTCACAGTATCCCCATAACCATGTTATACATGATTGCCATTCACCATGCCAGAGAAACCGGTTCCAGCGATGCAGTATATAGAACTAGGAATTCGCTTATCATTAGCTATTTTGCACCCCGGATCTCAAAATTGTATATAAAATCAAGCCTCAATAAGCATGTCGTGGAAAGTGCCTAGCTGATTTTGTAGGGTGGGCTAGAATTAAACTCTCTTCCCACTTCATCCTGTGACACACAAGATCTAATTTTAAGTGGCACGCCCTTCCTCTTTGAATGTATATAATTGTAGTTCTTGCATACAATAGATATTGAGGTTGTATTATTATTTCTAATAAAATAAATTACAATTTCTATGATCGCTCTGCACTAAACTCTAGAAGGCTGCTTCTCCAGCTGCCGAATTTCTCATCTGTGGGAAAGTGTGGCGCTGGGCTCCTGCTGTTGGGTGGTTCCTCTACAGCTGTTGGGAGCAGGGTAGCGGCTCCTCTAGTTTATTAGGAAGTGGAGACATAGAATATGAGGGAGTGCGCACTATGTACCGGGAGTCCTCCTCCCCACTCTTCTCAGCACTTCATTTCACAATAGCGAGGCCAGTTCCCATGTGCATTTGACCAAGCATCAAATTGCAATGCTACTCTCATAGTCAAAAGCAGTATGAGTCGGAACGGGCTAACCAGGGAAGCTGGGGATTCTCCATCGTCGGAGGTTTGTAAGAGGAGGCCGGCTGGACCTGTCTGGGATGATCTAGGTTTAAGCAAACCCTGAACCTAGCAGAGAGCTGGATTAAATGACCCTCATGATCCCTTCCAGCTGTACGATTTTATTCTATGTAATTGTGGAATCCACAATCCTGCGTACAATTATCCACTACAACTGTTTTATGCCCCCATCTTCTGTAATCTCAAATAGGCACAGGAAGAGACTCAATGTTTCCTGATAACTCAGGCATTTCATTGAACAACAGCATACAACATATCCTCCAAGAAAAGGAGACACACCATTTTACTAAAACCAAGTACGTGCCGGACAGCTAGTTGAATGTTTCTTCGTTCACTGCAAGATAAGACGACAAAGCGGCTACTTCTGTGTCTACTTTTTTGAACATTTATTGCTGCATCATGGGAGCGAAGCCAAAAGCAATTATTTAAATGCCAGCTAAAATTCTGCAGAATGAACTTCCAGGGGTCCAGCTATGACTCATAGCTGTCTCTTGTTTTCTGACATACGATGCAAATTTTATACTTAACCCACAGGCTGAAAGGCAGTATTTCTCCTAGATGAAAAGGTGGAAAATAGGAAGGCTTGATAATACCATTAACGGGAAATTAAATAAGTATATTTAGAATAGTGATGAGTCCAATATTAACCTTACTCTTAGGTGAAACATCCTGTGCTGTAACAGGGGCAAGAGAACAGCAGCGAAAATCGGAAATGTATGGTTGGCACAAAATTTGACATTTTATAGGCTGCCAAAGAAAGAACTAGAAAAGTCTTCATTATTTAAGTGTGGTTTTGGACACCGATACCAGAGTGATCGGAGGAAATGGGTTAGCCTGAAAACCGAATGGGTTTTTTGGGGGAGGGGGCCAGAAGAGGGGTGGTTTATATTAGGTTTGAATTTGGTAGTTTAACGTGTGCACCGATTTACAAACTTACGTCATCTTTGCTAGAAACTAGCAATGTTATAAAGCCCTGAAATATTGTTTTAACATTATCAAACAATAATCTAGGATTACTGTGGCTGAAAATGAGCCATGCGCTTTGGCAAGACAACAGTGCATTTTTGATAGTGATGACCATGACAGTACAAGTAGCATGCTGGTGGTAAAGTATTGTCAATATCCTCTCTTACAACTAGGCATTGAATTTATTTCACTTCAAATCAATTTGGAGAGCCAGTTCAGACCTATGTTATATTTAAAAACGATCACCTTACGGGTCAGGGACTAGTACGGCAAGACTAGATATAAATATGTAGTAAAATTAACTATTTCTATTCACTCAGTATTAGGTTCATTATAAATAATTTCCACACATTTATTCATTTAAGGAAGACTCTCCATTTTGTTTTAAAACTTCTCAAAATATAGCTTTGATCAAGCTAGCAATATAGATTAATTCTTAGTAAGCAATTCTGAACCCCCTTCCGTTGGAGATTTGTCTAAGCCTGAACCTGCTCGTCTTCTGGAAGTGATGCAAGAATTGGCCAGACATTTGGCAGGCAGGGATACAGCTTCGTAGGGGGCTTAGGGGACTGGTGGATTTTTAAGGGGATTTTTATATGCTGTGAGCTGCCCTGTGCCTCAGAGCACAGACATGAAATAAACTTAAATACATTTAAATAAACATTCAAAAAAGACCAGGACAACCAATTTCCTAATAACATAAAAAATATTTACCAGTTTTTGCCCCGTTCAGATGTTTGTATGTGGCCCCGTTCCAGTTCCTGAATCTAGCTTCCGAATCCAGTTCCTACCCCTAAAACACTGAAGACCTGAGCTCAGGGGAAGGGGGCAGAAATGAGGGCGTGCACACAAGGAGAGGGAACAGATGCATGATCTGCACCCTCCTCTTCCTGTGAGCACCCCTTAGCCCCTCCCACCCCCCCCCCAAAAAAAAAAAAAAAAAATCTATGGGGCCCCCGGAGCTAATTTTCAAAGTAGGGACAAAAAAAAGGTTCCCCATCCTGTTAGTTATTTATTTTAATAAGTTTTGCTACCCTGCCCCTCCTGCTCCAGGCAGCTCGGGGCGGCTTATATATAAAAACAATAAAACAAGCTAAAATACAATAAAAGAGAAGGCAAAAAAATAGCTCTCTCCCCACCCCCAAACCCTCAACCCCCCCACCAAACGCCTGGTGGAACAGCCAGGTCTTAGTCACACACCATAAGGAAGGGAGGTCCAAGGCCATCCAGGCCTCCGCCAGGAGGGAATTCCACAGCCGTGGTGCGGACGGACACAGAGAACGCCCTCTCCATAGTGGCCCCCCAGGCCACACGGGGGACCTCAAGGAGGGCACTGCCAGCTGACTGCAGGGGTCAGTCCAGAGCAGAGAGCGAGGCAATCTTGTAGGCAAGTCGGGCTGCGGCTTATAAAGCATGGGTCTCTGGGGAGCGAGCCTTATGCCGATTTCTACACCAACACCCAAGGACCTAGCAATACCCGAAACCAAATACCGATAGGAACAGGTGGAAAAAGCAGCGATGGTACTCCTTAGCACGCAATGCATAAGAATCACATTTGAAAATTTATAAACCTACAAGTTTTTACTTTGGGTAAAATTTTCAAAAGCACGTAAATCCAGGAACCTAGATCCCAACTGAAATTTAACCCCATCAATAATTTTTTATCCTTAAGCAGATGTGATTTTCCAGACAGCCCGATCTAGGGTATTCACTTCTCAGATACTATGCATGCCAGCTGGAAAAAGTGTTAACCCCTCATTCCTAGAAATCAAAACATGACAAACTCTCAAAATTCTCAGAGATGCCATCAACTTAAAAACAAATCAATAACCTTCCCCTGTAGGGTGAGAGAGTGCAATTGTTGGGAAGGGGGCGCGGTGTAGCTATGGTTTTAAAAGAGGGGTGGTCTGTGAGGAGGTATCCAGTGCGATCCATGGTAGGTACTGAAGGCTTCCGTCTTGTAAACAAACAGCTTTATCTCCCAGTCCGATCGCTGCTGCTGCTCCTCACCCTCTCGATCCATCCTCTGCTCTGTTTCCTCCACCCTCCCCTCTATTGACTGCTCCGCCACGTTCCCCTACTGCTGCCTGCCCTTTAAATCTCCCTCCATGTGCCGTTTGTTGTTGATTGCCTGGCAGGTGCTGCGTGCCGTCACCACTGCCCGCGGTCATTTCCTTCCACCGCGGCCAGGGTTTTCCCTTCAGACGTTACGTTTCCTTCACCCCTGCCGTGGTCAACATTCACCACACTTCTGGACCTCCTCCCGTCCCGACCTCATGAAGCGTGGTTAGGTTCACCCCAGCCTGTGTTTGACTGTGGTGAACATCTGGATGCGAGCAAATAGACGTTCATGGCTCTTTCACCACCGCCCGCGTTTGACTGAGGTTGACTGTGGTGAATGTCACAAACGTAATGTCCGAAATCACCCCTAGTTAGCCAATCACTTTCCCTCCAGCAGAAGAACGTCTGAAGTAATCCAAGTTTCTTTTATTTCAGAAATTGTTGTTTCCAAGTTGCTTTATTACGAGCAGCAAGTTAACGCTATTCAAGCCATCGTTGACCTTAAAATCCTACTACTCTTCCCCACCCTGAACCTTTCTAGAGTTGACAAGTGCACAGTTGAGATCACTAACAAACCTATAAGTGCTCTCTCAGCAGTCCTGGCTTTCATCACCCCCAAACCTAATTTAGTATGCAGCCCAAACAAATCACAGTATTTTCCCAATTATATTAAGTTGTTCACAAGAAGAGGATTTGGCACAAATGGATAGGAATGGTTCTTGAAGCTGGGATTGTTATAAACAGGGATTTGTTATATTGAGGTGTGATTGTATTTAACTATTTGAGGCAACTGATGACTGGAGTGCCATGCAATCAGCAACACATGGAAGTTACAATCTTCAGAAGTTTGCTGATGGGTGACAAGCTGATCTTAAACTGAAGCTTGTCTGATATGGCAACTTTCCACACAAACACTAAACATATCTATCATGTAAATCCATTAGAATCACATTTAGAATTTCATAATGGTATTGTCAAATGGTCTCTTGTATTTCAAGTGAGTGTATATGCAAATACACGAGATATACAAGATTCTCCATTCAACCAGAAAGAAAATGTTTTAACTTTTTAACTAACTCTTATGCATTCTTGTCTGGTCAATGGATTCCATTCAGTGTTCTGGACAGTAACTAACTAGACAGGCTTCTGTGAACAGTAATTGCCATCAACTACATTTTCTATTCTTTGTTCTGGAAATGTAGTTTGCTCTGGGTTTTGATAAGAGTGAAATATAACCTCAGAACCCAGGTCAGCAACATACATTGTTAAATAAGCCAAGAAGAATGCTTATGACTTAATAGCAGGTAGTTCTATTTAATATCTAAACTAGCTTTACTATCCTTAGAAGACATCTTTCTGAACACATTCTCTTTGGGGATATTCCCTAAAAAGTTTTCTCACGCAGTAATACGTCCTGAGTGGATCGTGGGCAGCAGAGGCTAAACAGAAATAAATGTCTGCCAGCTTATTGCTGAGAAAGGTTCAAACCTCCATTGTCCAGCCACTACATGGGAAGGGAGGTGAAGGGGAAAAGTGCCAAAGACAAGCAGTGTAGTGCCGGTGTTAGCCCTCTGAGCTACCACAAGTTCCACTGAAGTAAATGCAACTTACGTCATCAACAGAGAGGGAAAGCACCAACAATTAACAGCTGCAGGATCATGCTGCTTGTGTGGTTTTGCATTTGCTTAGGGTCCAAGTAGTACTTGGCTGTGTTAAAGTGAGGAGGAGGAGAGGTTTTCCTTTATTTGCCAACTCCTACAAGGAGGATATGCTAAAAAGCAAGGAATGAAAGTTCTGTTTATCCTGTTATGTTAGAAGTTCTCTCTGGAAAGCAAGAGGTCTTCTAACTTTAGTTCCTGCATAGCTTTCATTTAACAAAACATGTTCATACCAAGGCTTGCAGAAATAGTGTCCTAAAAAAGTTTCTTTGTTCTCCTCCCCAGTGGAGAACAAAAAGAAGAATAGGCAACTTTTGGAGACCGAACCAATCATTTTTACTGAACTTCTGGGTAACAAAGAAAACCCTCTAGAAGTGAAGTGATGCAGAACGGTTGCCAAATGTACAATCCGAACACCCCATGCTAATAGATTTGCCAAACAACAGGACTGCACAGTTTTACTGTGGCTTTTTAGGATCGGGTGGACGACAGTGAAACTGTCAAACATCCTGCCAAGTGAAGCTATAAGTGAGTTACCCCAAAAGAAGTTACCACAAAAATACAAAGAAGACAAACCATACGCTGAAGGAAGGGCGGGCTCTGTTATAAAAACCATGTCCCCAAAGCACCTGCAACAGCCATAAGGGGATTGAGAGAAGGATTAGAGCTTCCAATTAGCTGCATATGACAACTCCACCTTGGTAGGCATCCCATCACCCTTTGTAACTAACGTGGTTATATGGCCTTACTTTCTCATTGGGGCACTAATTTTACCTACATTTTGAATATGGGTGTCCTCTACCTTTTCCATGTCTAACTTTAACAAGGGTTGGACCTCTTCATTAAGAGGTGTCTTGTCAGTGGTAAAAGCTCTATAAAAGTTGTAAAAATTGAACAAAATGTGTTGTATGAATACATACCCAGGAGGACAAGTCCTGAAAAAAAATCCAGAGAATGTTTATTAAGATATATCTAAATATCAAACTGTATGGCATCTAAAAACAGCTTGCCTTAGTATTAAACTAGTAGTAAAAAACTGAAATGTACACAAATTTAAACAGGAGATACAATGCTATAAAGGGCTGACACTTCTGTTTTCTATTATCTTAGTTTTCACTGAGTTCTTACAAACCCACCAGGGCAGGTTGCAACACAGAGGTAAAGCTATCCATTTTACTAGCTACTGAACAAATAAAAGTTAGTTACACGTATCCATTCTCTCTATAAAATGCAACATAATTCTTCACAAACAAAATGTTCCAATAGGAAGCTATTTATTCTCCAGGCTATAATTTCTATTAGAAGAGCGGCACTTTTATGATTTCCCAATGTAAGTGACAGCCCCTCACTGTGTTCGTACAGTGTCCCCAAACTGTCTTTTAGCTTCCTCCTTGAGTAGTCACACACACACACACACACACACACACAGAGTTGGTTAATATTCCTTCAAAGTCTAGTTCAGAGTGTCAGTTCTCTTAACATCCTGATGTTAACCTGAAATTCTTAGCCATGAAACCTATTCCAGTGATTCAGTCTCTTTCTTCTGATTTCTGCCATTAACAAAGGGGATTCTCCTCCCTAGAAATGTAGCATGTTGTCTTTTCCATCCAGCCTATTTCTCACCATCCCTTCACCGATCTTATAATTTTACAGCATTATTTGATTACACATCATTATCCAATGGTGGAATCTTTCATTTTACATCGAAACATGCATGGAAGACCACTAACAAGGCAATCCTTGTTGAGTAGTTCACAGCTCAGCACTCTCCCGACATACATGAACACTAACAGTAATTGGTAGCATTTCTTTTCTGGAGACCACAAAACTCTTTTACCAACTTCAATCCCACACTGATTAGTTCTCAGTGTTTTTAATCCTATCCACTACAAAAGACTCAAGAAAGCAAAATTTGAGAATCACCATTTTAAAATAGCCCTATTTTAGTGGAAGACCTACTGATGGACGGGGTGGGAGGGTTCTGGTCAGTCGTAAACTTCTTATGAGAACTTTTACTGTACTTAAAAATGCAGACAAGTCTTTGAAATAAATACTATTTATGATGGCACTAACTTATTTTGATTTGCATTTACTAGTAATTTTTCTTACTATCAATCGTCTGGCTTCAGCACATATTTCTACCAAGCCATTTTTCCAAAAGTACATTGCCCCTCTTAGTAGTTCACTGCTCTAGGAAAGGGAGGGGGGAGGGAAAAACCTAAACCCTCAAGCCATGTAATTAGATATTTTTTTTAAGTCCTCCATCAATTACCAATTTTTTTCCAGCTGAATTAATTTCACAGACACGCACAATCATTTCCTTGGTAGCAACAGCCTCTTCCAAATAAGCAGCTATAATATATATGTAATTAATGTCATTGCTGAGGTAAACAAATTATGGGTCAAAACCAATTCCTCAAATATTCACAGCAGAAATGACTGCCAATTACTTTGCAGCCTCTCACTGCTAATGACGAGGTAGCTATTTCACTTTCCTATTATCTGAATAGAACAAAACAAGCCTCAATTTTCCAGCAAGGAATATTAATGACTGTATATGGGCCCAATTGTTCCCTAGTAGGTCAAGATAATGCTCATGTGCGGTCTTATTTCATAGCCTAGGTAAGGAATGACGCCATGAGGAACCCCATCCCGCTCTCATTTACTTTAAAGCAGAAAGAGAGAGTGTTTTAAAACAACATCTCTCCTCCCTTTGGACGTACAGCACTTAGCCAATGAGAATGCTTGGAGTACCACACACTCTTATAAAGCAATCAAACAATCGATATGTGCACAAGCAAGATTATGGCAGTTTAGAGCAGAGGTAGGGCAAGGCAGCTAGAGTTTTTATTTAAAATTTATATCCCGCCCCTCCTGCCCTCAGGGCAGCCCGGGGCAGCGAACAACATTCAATAAAAACAATACAAAAATTTTAAAACAATTTAAAAATACCCCCCCACCACCCCTTGCCAAAAGCCTGACGGAACAGCCAGGTCTTATATACACGCCGAAACAGCAGGAGAGTGGGAGCCAACCGAGCCTCCTTTGGGAGCGAATTCCACAGCACAGGGGCGGCCACCGAAAAAGATCTAACATTGGTGGCCACCCGCCTCGCCCAGTGAACCTCCAAAAAGGCTCCCATGGACAATCTCAAGGGTCGCACGGGCACATGGGGAGTGAGGCGGTCCCGCAGATAAGCAGGGCCCAGGCCAGTTTGGTTTTATACTGTCTGTGATGGTTCAGAAGTAGGTTCTGCACAATATAAAGCAGAAGTCAAAGGCAAAGATGGGATGGCTCAAATTTTTCAACAAGTTTCAAAAATAAAATGGCATCCACCCCCTCCCCCCAAAGAACGTTGAACATGTTCACGGCTGGGGGATTGGTAAGAGTGGTTACTCTCTCGGTGGTATTTACTATGAGTGTATAAGCAAGGGCTTGCTTCTGCAATCCTAAAAAAATGACTTCTGCGCTGGCATTGATATTTCAGCATGCAGAGGATGTAAAGAACTAAGATTTAGAATACTTTTCATATAGTCAGACAATCTTGTTCTAAATGCACTTGAGTTTAACAGACTTTTCCCCCTCTTGCTGGAATCAGATATAGTTCATTTTCTTTCCTGAGAATTTATGTGATTATACAACCAAACTGACCAACTTTTGCAGACTTTGACACAGAAAGAGTGATATTGGGACAGATTCTGAACTTCAGAGTTACACTGGCATGAATTCTCAGTAACTTCACTAAATCAACATGCAAGTTAGAGTAAACAAGATGAGAATTTGCCCTCCAGTATGTTCTGTTTGTTTGTAAAAACTTGATTTAGCAAGAGGGAGTTCTCAGCAGGACTTTTTTATGGCTATACATTCATATTCAGGCCTTATACTTACTACTGTTTTTACCAGAAGACCAGAAACAGAGATTGGACGTTTATGGATGCTGATGAAAAACCTGGGCTCACTAAAATGATTGGACGGTGGGTAACAACAATTAAACTCCCGAATTTTCAGAAGTTTATTTTACAATGAAGCTGGTGGACGAGGAGAAGACAACGAAAGGGGGACGCTTTCCAGATCTTCCCTTTGTACAACGTATTGGGCAACAGCAGAACCTCTTTCACGTCCAGCCTTCCATTTTCGTCACAGGAAGGGTCTCTTCCTTCTCTTTTAACACAGCTCAAACATCACGAACCACAAATAGGAACAGGACAACTCTGAGGATTATCAGGGTCAACCTTTTTTTTTTTCCTGCTCACTCATATCATTTGGCCTAAGACATTTTTTATGCCTGTAGAACAGAGGGTCATCTCTGGCAGGGGTGGGGAACCTCAGGCCCAGGGGCCAAATAAGGCTTGCAGAAAGTTTTTATTTGGCCCCCTTTCCAGTTCCTGCATCTACCCCCTGGATCCAGTTCCTGCCCTGAAGCACTGAAAAACTGAGCTCAGGGTAAGGGTGCAGTGATGAGGGCATGCACACAGGGATAGGGGACAGACCTATGGCACAGATCCATGATCTGGACCCTCCTTTTCTTGACCACATCCCTTATTAAGCACGCACACACACACACACAACACACCGCTGCTTCTGGTTGTTGGGGGCTTGTACAAATTTTCAAAATGGCCCCGAGGAGGATAAAGGTTCCCCACTCCTGATCTATGGCTTAGTCAACACTGTCTTAAATTCAGTTTTTCTACCAGGTAAGAGTCTCTGCCGCGCACCAAGATCAGAACTAGAGCAGCAGCAGGGGGTGCAGTTGTACTGGAGGCTTTCCATCCCTGCTACTGGGAGAGAGGGGCGGCATGACTCATTCCATCTTCGGCACTAGGGCCCGTCCCAACTTACCTACAGCCCTGCTCCTAACCATGAAAGACAACGCGAGACAGAGGATCTCCTACCAAACTCTCACACATTTCAGCTCTTGCCTACACTATAGACTGGGACTCCATTTGTAATTGAATTGGGGGAGGGGAGTTACAGTCAGGGATCCCCAACAAGTTTGTCTTTTGCTGCCACAAATTATACGTTGGTCTAGAAAATCTTTCCCAGGGGGCACAAGGACACTGGCATCGGTAGTGTTGCAGCTGCTCACTGGATAAATAGAGCTGCATCTTAATATACTGTGAAAGCTAGGATAATTTTCCATCAGTACATTAAAATGCAGATTAGAGGCGTTGGTAGTGGATAGAGCTATGTCTTACTTGAAATCTGTTCAGTTTTGGTTTTTTTTAAATTCAAAGTGTTTTTCCAAACAATAATGCAGCTTCCCAGCCTCCTCATAAAGTAGGAATTTTTCCCATTTAACCCAGCAGAAAGAGACATAAGGAGGATTATTGCCACCCAAGGCCACCCAGAAGCTCTGGCAGAGCTGGGGAAAGAACACAGATATGACTCAGCCCTCTGCTTTAAACCACAAGAATATCCTTCCCCTCTATACAAACAGATTAATCCTCCTAAATTGTTAGCTTCTCTCTATTGGTTTTGAGAGACAACAGGTGAGACAGGCTGAGATTTAAGTCAATTAAAACGGATTTTAAAATGGAGACGTGATCGCATTTCCCACATTAGGACTGAGTCTTCTCAAGACAACAATGCTACTAAGTCAGGAGAAAATGGAGGTTGCTGCTTTGGTTTCAGGTGCAAGTAGCAGAGAATGAGTTCCAATGAACTCTTATCAGACCAGCTTCTCTTGGGAGAGTATTGAAGATGTCAAGAGACATGGGGCCCTTCCTCAGGCATGCAAAAAGTCAAGCCTGAACAAATACAGGATAGGTATGCCCTTTACACATATGATAGCAAACACTTGGGAGGAAAAAATCATTAGCATCTCAAAACATTTAAATACAATGAAAGGAAAAACAATGATCAAATGATAAAAAGAAATAAATCTAACGTGGGGGTTAGGAGAATACCTAATACCAAGCACTTGGGAGGGTACTCATCCTATTGTGAACATCCCGTTTTAACTCATCCCATTCAGCAGAGCCCTCAAAATGAATGCGTAGCTCAATATGATGAAGCTCTAGTTTCTCTTTGTGAGGAAATTCTGGAACGTGCAATTACTTTTGCTTTGTAGCCAAACAGGGAGTTAGCATTTCAAAACATTTACGCACACTGAAGGGAAAAGCAGCTGTATGCACGTAAACAGCATGTACATGTTACACATTTCTATAGCAGCTTATGAATCCCAGAACTACACGTAGTCAATTTTTAGTGACCAATACACCTATGAATTTTAGATCCTAGGCTTGCCTTTTCAAGGTATAGTACAGGCTCCCTTTCACGAGGCTTGAGAGATCAGAAACGGACATGCTGCTCTTCGGGAGAAGCAAACACTCACGGTTGATCCGATGTGAAGTTTCATTCGTTTACCAGTAGAGGTTGAATGCCCAATGAGAGATAGCTTGCAAGCCCCTCGGGGTGGGGACTTGTCTCCAATTATGACTGTACAGCACCAGGTACACTATATAAATAATATAACCCAAATAACAATATCATCGCAACAACTTTGTTGCTGCTACTTAGGAAGAGAGAGTATTCTGTTCCACCATCACCTTATTTTGGAAAGCTCTAAACAATTTACCATATGAATGACGAAATACATTGTTGTATTTCAAGCGATTAAATAACAGTGTGGCAGGGCATTTCTTCCTTCACTGAAGCATTTTTGCCAAACCTCTCTTCTAATCCTAACTGTCCTGGGCACAACAAGACAGAGACCTAAAACTTATGTTCACAAAAGCATCGGGAATTGTGCTGTAAGCCTCCTGCTGTGCCAGAAAGGAAGATACTAGGAAACTGCAATTTCACTACTGGGAACTTTAGACATTTATTTAAACAAAGATTACATCAATTTTGTCTTTTTCATTAGAGCCTCACAGAGTTGTGCAATCCATCCTGGCCTTCAAAGTTGTAAGGCATGTTGGTAACATGCTTATTAAATCCATTCACATCAAAGTGGATAACACAACAACAACAACAACAACAACAGTCAGAAGACTCCCGCAGGCAGTGCATGACTCTCCTGTTTGATCCCTCCTATCGTGGATGCTATTGGAGGGGCTTGGGGCCTAGAGAAACAGTGACAGCAGCTAGACTCCTACTCCAGCTGCATCAGGCCCCCCATTTCCCAACCTGGCTTCCCCCCCACCGGGCTCTGGTGATTACTGTGGCGGGGGGCAGCAGCAGGGCCTGGGACCAGGTGGAGAAGCAGCAGGGACAGCAGTTGGCATTGCAGTGCAACGGGCAGGTGGCAAATTGTTTGGAGGGACTGAGTAAGGTCACGCCTGTCCCTCACGACTATTACATGCCACCTGAGAGACTTCCTAGGACGGTTTAAGTTTTGCTGTTTGTTAAAAACAATAAATCAAAAAACCATTTTAGAAGCTTGGATTTACAGTTAGGTTCCTAATTATTACTGGTGAAGTAAGTACTTAGCCTTCATAAAAACACTAGCCTTAGTGGCAAATATAATCACAGTGGAGCACTTCAGTCTGTTCTGACATTTAAAAACAAAGTCACAGATGCAAGTGGAGAGAAGAGAGGTTTTCTACATGGACTTAAAAGCTAAATAGATAACAATGGGAAAGACTTCAAAAGATTCATTTTCATTCCATTTTGGGAATTATGAGAAATAAAATTGCCCCAATTCAATACTGTCTAAAGAGACATTACACTATTTATATAAATGTGCCTACGGATGAATGAGAACACTCATCCCTGCCTTACAGCACAAGACACACTCTGATGTGGGAGAAGTTTAAAGCGAGGTAGGCAACTGAGCAAGCAACTGGAGAAACTCGCTTCACCTCCCTGATCCTACAAGCACTTCTACAGTCCCCACTGAAGTCAACAGGGCTAGCGGAACATACGCATTTACAGAATTGGGTTTATAGGGTTCAGCCAAAGCATCAAGGAGGAACAGTGATGTTAGATCTATGCCCCAGGCTAAATTCATTCCGAGTGCAGTTGCACCTTAAATGAACTTGAGCCCCATCCATTTCCCATAAGATTCATTTTCACAAGACAATACGCTGTAACTATCCCCTGGTAATTTTGCCGTAATAAATTCCTATCAGTGCTACCAATAACTCCGCTGCTCAAAGAGGAGCACTACTGCATTTGGACAGGGCGATATCAAGTGTGGCGTGTACTATACAGCAGTTATCGCTAATAGTATCTTACCTCTTCATTACCCCTCATCTGGAGCATTCAGATGTGACACTAGCTCTGCATTCTTGAAGGACATCCTTGCTCAGAGAGCCAGCAACAATTAAGCAACAGGCGTGTGTGAGATTCTTGGGAGACTCAGCGAGGGGGAATGAAGAGAAGTTCTCCGATGTAAATTTAGTACCCGGTATTAATTTGTTTCCAAGATACTACATAGTAAGTCAGGAGATACAATACGGTAACAACACTCCACCTATCACAAGGCCCTAGCATAGACAAAACTCTGGCAGTTTTTGGCTCTCTTACAAGCAAGTCAGTTAAGCCTACTCAAGCGTCTACTACTATCTAAATAATACATTTGTTACACAAGCATTTGCTGTAACTTCCACAGTCCTCTACTGACCACAAACTGGAGGACAGGTGGTTCCCGAGAATGGGTTAAAATATAGGCCCCTATTCTGAATGATCTGAACAGCTCCCCATATGAACATTTAAACAGAAGTACTTCTCTCTGGAATGACCAGCACAGAACACTGAGGAAGAAACTACGAAGATGTGTGACGTATGGATTAGCAAAACAGAATATTTTCTTTTATTCCAGAAGGGCAATGCCCTGGTTTGCGCTCTATTCATACTAAGCAAGTGAGAAGAGGTGGTGAAGTCAGGAGAACTGCCTTTAGGGCTCATTCAGACGAGTGTTTAAATCACACAGCTGCTCCGGTGGCATCCTGCGATTTAAAGAACCCCGCACGTCCGGGTTGGTGTGAATGCGGTGAGCGCGCTCCAAACATTTGGGCTCGGTGGAAATGTGCGCGCTCCCCGCATTCACACCAGCCCGGAAGTGCGGGGCTCTTTAAATCGCACAATGCCACCGAAGCAGCTGTGCGATTTAAACACACGTCTGAATGCCACCTAGCTTCCGCTTCTGTGAAGCAAAGCAAGGGTACAAACGAGTTAAGGGATTATTGTCTCGTCGCCTCTTCACGTGAACAAGCCCCAGAGACTATTTTAGTAGAAGCTGCTCAGCACCACGCAAGAGAGCGATATTACCTCAGATGACTGGGCCTGAGAGTCCCAGTTTTCAATAAAGCTTATTTTGATTTTTAAAAATTCAGTTGGAAGTAGCACAGCAATCAGACGAACTGAGTGAAGGATTAGGGACAGAGCAACCTTTGTATCTCTTTGTATGGCTTGACAGAAAGGCTGTAATGCTCTATTTCCTATAAATAAGACATGTATGCCAGGCGTGACAAGTACCCTAACAAACCCCAGGTAGCGGAGCTGTAGCCCTAAACCCACTTACTCCAGAATGCCCCTGTTGACTTCAGCGGGGCGAGTCTGAAATAAATGATTTCAGGGTGTGAGTTTAGTAAGCAAGCAGTTTAGTTTTGACGCTTTGCAGGACAATACGCAAAGGGTGCAGTCAACCACGAGATGCCTACTGTGCCTTGGGCCGCCTCACCCCCACGATGCACTGCCAGAGGCTGCCAGAGGTTCCCCTACCACTTGGCGGGGCGGGCAGCTGGCTGCTACGCAATGTGTCCTCAGAAAAAGGCAGAGGATGCTGCACGTAGCAGCCTTACCCAAAACGGGCAGCTCGGGTGCCCGGTCACCGTCTGTCCCGCCGCACAGCAAAGTCCGCTGTGGGGCTTTGAGCGGCCACCACTACCTCTGGTCCCACGCAGTCACGTCACGGTCGAGATAGTCGTTGAGCCAGGGGAGGGAGGCAGGAAAGGGTCAGACACCAGCTCGTGTGGTCGGCACCTCCTCGCCCTGCCCCACACCATGGTGGGAGGTGCGAGCGCGGCCTTCCCAGCTTCTCCTCAGGGAGGCCAACTGTCTGCCCTACTCCCTGCACTGGCCCCACAGCGTGGCAACTGGACTTGCCCAGCACAGGGCTACACAGGGCTCAGACCCTCCGCAGCTCGTGTGGCTGAACCCAAAGTTCTCCCGCCAACTTTCAGCAACAGAACGCTGAGCGTCCCTATGGTCAGAAGACTGTTGCAAGGTTTGTGTGTGTGTGTTACCCTTCCTTGGCTAGACTGACTCAATTAGTTTTTCCTAAGCCAGCACAGAGACTTGCCAGAATTACATAGTTCTGTGTTCAATCATTCAGAAACTGAAAGATTAAGTGCTGTGCATTTTATTTTTTGACAGAATCCTCTAGCTGAGCAACAGTTCAAAAAGAAATTGTGAAATGAAGTAAAAAGCTGCCCGCATTACTCAGTCAGCTTAATTGAGAAGCTATTGAATTGCAAGCCTACATTCCCTCATTTTCCAGTGTAAACATAAATCATATTCTTGGGGTTCAGAGCTACTCTGTACATTCTATCAAGAGAGTCCGATTAGTGATGACCCAAAGCTATCAACATAATTAGCAAGCTATTAAACGTTATTAGTATCTGGCCCACTGAGCCTGTAGTAAGTACAGATACTAGTATATGACAAGCAACACAAAAATCTCAGGGCCTCTAGAGCCTACTTTTTGCCATGATCTCAGATGCACTACGCTAATCCGGCTATTTTCCTGTAACATACTTTGTGTAGCTGAGGGAAGCTCGGATGCATAAAGACGGGTTTATAGCAAAGAAGCATGCAATACAATTCTGCTCAAGAAATAGCATTCCCGATGTTTATAAGAATTCACAGACAGGGAATCTCAGCCCGAAAGGTAGCCCAGCTAGCTTAACGTAGTTCTTGAAACACGGCAGGTCAGCACAGTGCTCAGAATCAATGTGTACACACGATTTAAAGCAGCAGGGAGCAAGCATCCTCCACACCTCTCGCTTCAAGACCTTGAGGGATATCATGGTTTGTTTGTTTTAGATCATAAATAAAAATAGATGGAATTTACAGCTGTGAAAATGTAGACACCTGCAAGAGTCTGAATCTCCAGCCCCATGAGACAGGTCTAGCCCTGCTGTCAGGCGGCCAGGCATTAATGCCGCCCCTGATTACAGAGGAGCCTGATCCATCAAAAAGCATTTCATCTGGCCATGATCAGCACAAATAAGAAGTTATCCTTTTTAGCGGGGAGCTAAACACTTTCTGCACCAAACCCTCGGCCACTGAATGGAAAGTTACCACTTCCCCCCAGTGAAGGGGGGGGGGGGGAAAGAAAGCT
>QEPC01006595.1:4403806-4433660 GCA_003113815.1 Sphenodon punctatus | reverse complement strand
TTTATCCGCAAAAAAGTCAGCAAACATGTCACAGCAAGCACTGGATGATTCCAGTTCCAGACAGAGAGAGGCCGGACTGACCAGCCTCTGCACCACCCGGGAAAGCTCCACTGGATGTGACTGTGCAGATGCAATGAGGGCAGCAAATAACTCTTTCTTTGCTGCCCACACCGCCACAGCATATGCTCTTAAACTAGCTTTATGCTGCAATTGGTCAGCTTCAGTGTGAGTCCGGCACCACCGGCGCTCCAACCGCCGCCCATCCTTCTTCATCCAGCGCACGTCTTCCGTGAACCACGGCGACCCCCACCTTTGGCATTTTGGGAGCGGATGCCTGGGAGCCGTTCGGTCAATGGCCTCAGTCAACAAGCTGTGCCAGAAGGCAATGAGGTCATTGAGTGAACAATCATCAAGATTGGGAGACAATTCCCCTAGAGCATTCCGGAACCTTTCTGGTTCCATAAGTCTCTGGAGGCGGACCCAACGAACTGATCCTACATCTTTCCAGGGGCAGACATGCACCAGGAGACCTGTCCGGAGGAGGTAATGATCCATCCATGACACTTAAGCATGTCCCGAACCATTAAGTGTGAGTTTAAATTCCATTGTTGAAGTGATTTCCTGAAGCAGGGACATAGGGCATTTTTCGAAATCCTCGAGTATGAAGAGAGCTACAGCAAACTGACTTCTCTTCTGTTTTAATGAAATGCCGTGGCATGTGTGTGTAACAGGACCATTCTTTGGTGGTACAAGGCTTCCCTGAGAGACAGCAAATTCCTTGACTCGCAATCTGCATGACAGGGCAAAAATGAACTTTGAGTATAAATAAGGAGGGCTTAGGAAATGTTTTTGGTAAGGCAGCGTTTTCCGTGCTGCTGATGGTTTCTGTTAACAATATGGATTTTTCTTCTTTTTTTTGAATTTCTGAGAAAACAATAGAAAACAGCTGCTAAAGCACTTACCAGGGGATCAGGAAATAGCAGCTTTTCAAAAATTTGAAGCATTCAGGATTTTAAAGTCCATTAGAATGGGAATTAATTAGTAAACCTACTTTTATTTAAAAAAAACAGGAAAACAGCAGAGAATCTAAAGAAAAGGAAAGCCCCGTTAGATAGTCTACCCTGTCTCCCTGAAAAGACAGGTCTGTTCCCATTGTATACTTACAAGTGGCTTGGCCACTCTAGTTCTATTCATAGAATATTTAAAGTGCCAGACACGCGGAGATCGAACATCATTACCATTTGCAAGAGTAAGTTGCATTTATATGGCACCGTACATTTTAAGGTCCTAAAGCATTCTAGGTGTTGATGATTTCGGCCTCAAGATTCCCAGGGACACGAGATGAAGATGGCTATCCCCCTTTTGGAAAAGGTTAAATGAGGTGCAGAATGTCAAAACGTGTTTTGCAAAGTCGGGAGTTGAGCCAGATCAAACAGGGTCCAAAGGACCCGCTACTCTTGTTGTTATGGCAATACTTCCCTCTAAATAAACTAGTGTTCAATTACTCAGACTGGACAGTTTTTCTCAAACCAAGGCCTACTTGGAGGGCTGTGCATTACAGTTCTGATCCAGCACAACAAGACTCCTCCCAGTAGTAAGCTTTGGGCCTGGCTGGGAGGGTGGATCTGTGTGTGTTGTGTGGGAGGACCACGGACCGCCCGCGCATGTCGGGTGAGATGGGGAGTTTCAAACAGGCCAGGGATGAGTGTGTGTCCCTACCCATGCACATTTTGGCTTGCCTCCGCATGGAGCATCTCGGATTTTTCTGATACGCCATGAGTGGGCATGAGTGGCCGGCGTGTGGGTCACAGGAGCATGTGCCCCCCCCCCCCACCATGCCACCTTCAGATGAGTGTGTGGATGCGTGTGGGATGGATGGACCTGCGAGGGTTCATCTTGTCTAAAAACGGCCTTTGAGTTGGAACGGATTTCAAGTGTCATCTCCCTGCTTGGACACAAGCTGACTATGGCTACAAAATCCCCAACAGAGACAGAGAGAGGGCCTACAACCCCTGCAATGCCGCACAACTTGAACTGTTAGGAATCTTCTCCCTGATATTTGACTGAAATGTCCCTTCCTGAAACTCAAGTCCATCATTTCTACACCTGCCCTTTGTAGCAATGCCAACCGTACACCTGTAAAATGTCCTGTAGATTTAAGCTGCTATGGAAATGGAAAGATAATTATAATCCTGACAGGCATTTCTTTCTACTCCCACTGTGACACCAAATTTAAAAGGATCTTCCCCAAGCCTGCATTCTAACACACCAGCTGCTGGGAAGGTTGCGAAAGTGTAGTTCATGCTAGTGCCCTTTCCTCTGATATTGCAACATGTGCAAGAGTGCAAACACCAGCAGAACGGCAGTTACTTGGAAACCCTTCGTTTCCTGCAGGATGGTACATAATGTCATGCCAGGCCTTGTGTGCTATTTTTGCGTTTCCAACTTTGACCACGTACTACACGGACAGGACTACGGGGACAGGACGACCACAATTACGAAACTACCATTGGCTTTAACTTCTGAAATAGCCAAGCAAACAGCTCAATGACTGAGAGACGTATGGCAGAATTCTTTTTCTTGGTGGTGGACCAGCTCAGAGGGTGTCACATGAGCTAGGGGCTTCTGATGGGGACCGGAGGGGTGTGCCTGGCCCAGAGAGCTGCTGGAACTGTGAGTGGATCATTGTATAAAGACTGTGGGGGGGACTAAAGACAAGACAGTAACACTAATTCTCTGAGGGGGAGTGACTGTCAGGCCCTGATCCTGCCAGTACTCAGCCCAGATGAGAACGTCCCTGCCACAGTTAATTAGATTGGTTCGTAGTATGCATAGATCAGCTTCTTTTCCGTTCCCCCCCAAAATAATTAAAAAATGAAAGAAAACAACAACAAGCATTCCTCCCCCCACCCAAAAAAAAAGTTTCGGTTTTTCGCCCTCCACCCTCAACCATCTTGGATCACCTGGTGACCACAACATGGGAACAGATGATAGCAATGACAGCTCGCGCCAAAGCCCCCATCATTCAAACCAAGGCAGAGTAGGGATGAGCGAACGTGGTTCGGAAGTTCGGAGTTCAGCTCGAACTCGGCCTGTTCCGATGACTGAACCCGAACTCGAATCCGAACATGAACTGACCGAACCGAACTAGATTCCGAACGTCAAAATGACCGAACAGTTCAGTCAGTTCTGATCGCGTTTGCATGGCGAAAACGTGTCACTGGAAGGCAAAACGTGCCAGGGAGGGGAGTCAGCTGAGGAGCAGACTTCCAGGCACCAGGGGTGGAGGGGCTTGGATTAGCAGCCAGCCTGCCCAATCACCATCCCTTTTCACCTCAGACCACTGGCTTCGCAGTCTGCGATTGGCCACGGGCTAGGCTGCACGGAGCCAATGGGGCTTGCGGTGAGGCGGGCGCAGCAAGAAACAAAACTGATTGACTCCTCCCTTCCCAACACCTTCTGAGCTAGTCACTGTTCCTGAACAGCAGGCGTTTCAGAAGGCTCCCTCTCTCCCAGCAGTTTTTGTTCCTTCCCATTCCTAATCCATTGCCATCCTCCTCCTATTTCACCCATTCAACCCACTTACCTCCATATTATCATTTATTTAGATCATATTCGATAGATTTAGGTGTTGTTTTTTGTTTTTACCCCTCCCTGTGTTCAATCTTCCTTCCTCCCTCCCCCCTCCATTGAATCCTTTTCCCTCTCCCTCTTATTCCATCCCTGATTCCCTTCCCCTGTTTTAAGTTTTGGATTTATTTAGAGTAGGAATATTATTAGATTGATTTTCATTTCAGTTTTGTACCCCTCCCTGTGTTCTTTGTGTTTCTCCCTGTGTAATATTGTATATATAGATAGATAGTTATTGGATAGATACTTACTAGATAGATATACATAGTAGTTAGCTTAGTTATAGAGATAGATAGAGATACAGTGTGTTTGTAGGACAAGGCCTTTGTAGTTAATTATTAGGATATTCCATTTAGTTCAATAAGTTTTAGAATAGTTAATAGCAGTTAGATTTAGTGTAGCGATATAAAAAAAGAAACAGCCACTCCAGCCCCAGGACCCACCATCAGAGTTCTGGGGCCTACGTTACCGGCAGGGAGGGCTGTGGCCAATATGTATCTAGAAGCTGCCACTCTAGCCCCAGGACCCACTGTCATGGGTCTGGGGCCATCATTCCTCGCACAGAGGCGATGTCATTCCATCACACCAAGAAACAGCCACTCCAGCCCCAGAACCCGCCATCAGGGTTCTGTGGCCAAGTTACAGGCAGGGAGGGCTGTGGCCAATACGTATCTAGAAGCTGCCACTCTAGCCCCAGAGCCCACCGTCATGGGTCTGGGACCATCATTCCTTGCACAGAGAGCTTTTTTTGGGATGCCCGAACCAAACCAAACCGAACACGACCGAACCAAATGGCTGAACCCGAACGCGGCAACCAGACCGAATGGCCAAACCGAACGGGCAAACCGGACCGAACTGAACGGCTGAACCTGAACCGCGATCTGTTCGCCCATCCCTAAGGCAGAGAATGAAAGAAACTGAGATTTGCCCAAAACCTCTCAGCAGGTCTAGGTTTTGAACCCAGCTCCGAGAGTCTTGCATACTAAGCAGCCAAAGCACATTGACTCCAAGTCCCAAACTTTGCCTATATACGCTTACGGTATGGGGATGAACTAAATTCTGTTAAAGTCCCCGGCAAAGCTTTCGCCAACTTCAGTGGGCAAAAGATGTCATCCAAGGAGCGTTTTCCTCTGGCAGATGACTGCACTCACTATTAGCACACGTGAAAGTCCCACTGACTTGGCAGGAATATTTGTGTGTGTGTGTGCTACAACTGACTGTAAGTGTATTATCTGGCAGAGGATTGGGCTGGAAATCTGCAACTAAAACCAAAAGGGGAAGGGGAAGTTGGTTTAAGTGAATCCATATTAGGTGCCTGTATCCAGAACCGGCCTTACCATAAGTCAACCCCCCCCCCCCCAATTCTGGAGCCCCCGCAATAGCCCCAGTTTTCACCAGAGCAGGATAAAGGGGACCCTACTCCCTCTGAATAATGCCCCAAACAGGACCACCTCAAGGGCGCCATGGAGGGTGCCCCCAAAGAGGCGGAGCCTCCAAGGAGGGGGGTGGGGTTATCCGGGGTTTTGCATTTTCTCTTTGCCCTGGGCCCTGCAAATTCTACGGGTGCCGCTACATGAGACAGCCTGGGGAGGCTACCACGCCTTGGGTAGCCTAAGCCTAACCTCATTCTGGGCAGCCGGGCATGCGGTGCAATGCATTGTGTACCCGGCGCCTGCCAGATGTACCCCCCGACCCTGGGGCGAGGCGAGCAGCAATTCCCCCCCAGATATTACAACCTGGGCAACACATTGCAATATTGCAAAAATCTGAGACTGCGTCGCAGAGCAACCTTGCTCAACACAGGGTAAGGCTGCCCAAGCGGGGGGGAGGCAACTTATTTGCTGGGGCCGCGTTTGCCCTGCCATGCGGGGAGCACTGCCATGGGGCTATGAGTGGCAGATGCTGTCGCCCGTGACACGCGGCCACGTCACGGCTAAATGGGGGGATCTTGGTCGGGCCAGGGGAGGGAGGCAGGGCAGGGCAGGGCCAGGTGCCTGCTTCTGTGGCTGGTGCCTTGGCCTGTGCTGGTTGTGGCAGAGGCGCCAGCAGTGGCCAGCAGGACCAGCTTCCCTGTGACCGTGGGCCTGGTTCCCCGTGGTATGGCAGCAGCCATCGCCCGCCACGAGGCCGCACAGGGATCGGGCCGCCGCAGCTCGACGCTGCACCCCACCGCTGGTCCTATTGGTGCCCATTTCACTAAGGCCCACGATCCCGGGACCGCTGGTGAGCCTGAAGTCGGTTTCGGGGATGCAACCGGTTTGATAATGGATTTTTAAATTGACTGAGATAACTTTGCTAGTATTGACAAACCCCTCTAAGGAAAATATTGTGCTAGGGTTGCTCTTTATTTCACAGACTCCTCAAAGCAATTATACAGAGGCCTAGCACACCAGAGGCAAACTAACTGGCCGTAAAAGTGCAGGGGAATCAGCCTCAAATTAATCAAGGGCTAATTAATCACCTACTCACCGTCAGAAAGGTATGACAGCAAACCCTAGCTCACAGTTATTAACTCTAGACTTGCAATTAACACCCGGCATGTCATTTAGCCACTGCTCAGGATCATTGAAATGCATTACACGGACTCTTCCTTTGCCCCCTCATTACAACACGGGCAACACTGCAATATTGCAAACTACGGCCAGGCAGTTTCTCAGAAAAACCCTTCATTTCTCACAGGATGGTAGGTCATCTTGTCCAGAGATGAGAACTCACTGGAGTGAGTGTCAACGTTCCCATTGATTTTAATAGTGTAGGATCAGGGCCTAAGTGAGCAAGACTCCATTTAATAGGATTCGAATGTGTTTGGTTAGTTGCTTCGAGCAACAGTAAATCTGTGACATTTCTCTCCTTTGTGGTTTGTTTGTAGTCATGAGAACTGGGGGGAAAATGAACTTACATTTCTGAACTTACTTCCTGTACAGTCATCAGATATCCGTTAGTTTTAGAGTAGAATGACTCATGCATTTCCTGTTCATGGGGTTCTAGGAAGAACAATATTTTGGTTGGTTACTCAAACCCAAATGTAAATAATGTTGCATGCATGGTGTTGGATTTCCATGGGGAACCCTCAACAGAAACATCTTTATAGCGGTTGATATGCTTACAGGAAGTAAGTCAACATCTGCTGCAATTTTTAGGAGGTTTTGCCTTCGGCGATTGTGCTGAAAAGCCTCAAGACTCTGCATTCAAGATACTCCCTGGGCTTTGACACTTGCAGCTGTTGCATGGCAGATAGGCAAAACTGTATCTAAAGAACGAAGCCCCTTAGCTCGCCACTAAAAAGATGCCACCAAGGAAGTTCTTTGCAAACTTTTAATTCTGCATGCTTTCTTATCTGTTCTTGCAGTCCTTGGTAGAAACTCAGAGGAGGAAAAAGGCAGGGGAAATCCCTACTGAATTGAGATTATATTATTATTATTATTATTATTATTATTAATAAATTATTTTTAGCTTTATTACATGAACTTTGGCATCTGTCTCTTGTCACCCAAAGTGTCATTTTTGGGTGTGTGTTTGAAAATCGAACCCTCTGCCCCGTTCCCTTGTATAAATGTTCGTTTTGTGTTCTCTGTATTTTTCTTGATTCCAGTCCTGTGTCCTTCTCAGCCTTGTCTCCTTGTTCCCCTTCCTCCTCTGTGTTTATTTATTTATTTTATATTTATTTATTTTATTTTATAGATTTGTATCCCGCCCCCTCCTGCAATGCAGCTCGGGGCGGCTAACAGCAATAAAAAACAATTAAAATCAATTAAAATATAAATATAAAATACATCAATAAAACAGGGCTAAAGGACAGTAATAAATAAATAAATGGGCGGGGGATTAAAATCACCCCCCCACCCTCCCTCCCAAAGGCCTGGGCAAACAGCCAGGTCTTACAGTTCCGCCGAAATGTCAAAAGGCTTGGGGCCAGGCGAGCTTCCTCCGGAAGGGAGTTCCACAGCCGCGGCCCTACCACCGAGAATGCTCGCTCCATCGTGGCCCCCCGCTTAACACGGGGGACCTCCAGGAGGGCACCCCCGGCGGACCGCAGGAGCCGTTCCGGGGCGCGAAGGGCGAGGCGGTCCCTAAGGTAAGAGGCGGTCCCTAAGGTGTTCTCCCCACTCCAGTCATGCTTCCTTTGCTGATGATCCTGTGTTTTCCTCTGGCCTTGCTCCTAGCTTCCTGCTCCCCCTCTGGTCCCTAGGCTCTGTCTCCTGGCCTTGATCCAGATCCTGAGCCCCAGCCCCCACATCTCCCCATGTCCTGGATGTTCCTCCTCACCCCTGACAATTCATGGGGGTGGGCATGGATGGGGTGGAGGGTTGGAGCCCTACCTCCTGATTCCCCACGGAGGATCAAGCCCCAGAGACAGCACCTATGGACACCACTAAAGACACTGGAGTTACCCAATGTAATTGACATCATTAGACCCCACCCTCCTCCACAGAACTCCAAACACAATGCAAGTGGCACCTTTTCTGATCTTTGTGTGTGTTAGGCTAAACGTATAGGGGGATGCCAACCTATTAGCCAGACAGGATCAGGGAACATGACGGGAGCTGGGGGAAAACAACAGGGAATGGATCCCCCATTGTGACCTGTTGGGTGCTTCTCCCAAGCCACCGTGATTGGCCGCTGTCGGAGACAGGATGCTGGGCTAGATGGACCATTCTTATGTCCATTTGTCTGCCAAGCAAAGTAAATCAGAAAAGAGATATAGAAGTCGTTAGGGAAACCAGAAGTTTTGTTTGGGGGAAAAGAAAAAAAAAAAAGTGAAAGGAATGCCCCACGCTAAGATGCAGAAAGAAACTGTCTTCAGCCCTACTTCCACTGAGGTCATACCGCCTGAAACACGCTGATCAAAGCAAGGAAATTCAGCCCTGTCTCTCCAACCTTAACACAAAACAGTCCCCCTCTTACAAAGCTTCACTCGCGACCAGAGGAGCATCTTAAGTCGGCTTGAGGAGGAACAGCCCACTCGACCTTTGTGCATCACCTGCGTTATTAGATGCACCTCTGTTGATCTAGTAAGAGCGAAAGAATGGATGTGGGAAGACGCACGAACTTTAAGCGGCTTTAAACCCCTGAGTCTGGTGAATAATGAGCAGAGGCCTCCGACGTGGACGCTGCTTGTGCCAGCCTGGGTGGAGACAGAGTGCCCTCCCGGGAGATGAAACGTTGCATCGAGTGACAGGTTTCCCCAAGAGCTCAGGGTCAGCATTTCAAGCCTTTTGTATCTGAAAACAGTGTGAGATTTTCAAAGGAGTAACGTTGACTGCGCCACAGAAATGGGCGCTGAACCCAGGGGTGTAGTTACTATGGGTGAGGCTACAGGAGACAGGGAAGAGGCTACCGCCCCTTGGGTAGTCTCATCCCTCCCTGGGCAGCCAAGCCATGTGATGAAGTGCATTGTGTGGCCTCCAGATGTTCCGCTGGCTGCTAGGCGACGCATCCTTGGAAAAATTCTGAGGATGTGTCGCAGAGCAGCTTTACTCCAACTGGGGTAAAGCTGCCCAAGGCGGGGCTACCCATGTGGAGGGGCCATGCTTGCCCCACCATTGGGGAGCGCCACAGTGAGGCTGTGAGCAGCAGATGCTGTTGCCTGTTGTGCGTGGTTACACCACAGCCGGGGGGGGGGCGTTTCCGTTGGGTTGGGGGAGGGAGGCAGGGCCAGGCACCCGCTCGTACGGCCGATGCCGAGGCCTGCTCCGACCGTGGCGGGAACTCCGAGAGCAGCCCAGTCACCTGGTTTCCTCACAGGGGAGGGCTGCTCGTGTGCCAAGCTCCCCATGCTGGCCCCGCAGTGTGGAGGCTGTGCTTCCACGCTATGGGGCCTTGTGAGGATCGGGCCCTCGCTGATCGTGTGGCCTCACCCCACGTGTTTTACTACCCCATGGAGTAAGGGGGTTCAGTTGAGCCCAATCCCTGGTCTGGTGGGACAGGGCGTTGCAAATTACCCAAGATCACATGGAAATTTTCAGAAAGGGAGGGATGGAGCCAGCACCTAACCCCACCCCCCGTCCACTCTGAATATTATATTTCTTAATGGCGCTCAGGCTGTTTACAAATGGTCCTGCCAAGAAGGAAGTTTTCAGAGTGAAATGAGGGCCCGCCAAAATGAATTTGTGTTACTCAATTCAACTTGAAAATCCCGTGTACTTTTCAGCACCTGAAATGGTATTCACTCAGGCACCCAAATGATCGAAATACCATTTCCCTCACAATTTTTTTACTTGTGGTCCTGGAATTTCAGCTTCTGCTCCTGGATTTCCAACACTATTTTGAGTATTTTGGGGGGGTTTATTGATTAATTTCAGGTACTTGAAAATTTGTGGGATTTGGGGCACTCAAACAGTGTTCGGGCACCGATTTGGATACCTGATATCGTACTCAAAATTTCGGGTATTGCCTGTGGGTGGGTTTCAAATCAGGTAACCGTTTCAGCTCCAGGCAGAGGGGAATTACTCCTCACCCATTCTTAAATCGTCTTTCCTGGAGGGTTGCTGCCACTCTGGGGTGGAGCTGGGGTGGTACTGTCTTCATGGGTAAGCCCTAACCCACACCCTGGAGACCCTATATCTTTCACTTCGGGGGGCCCATAACTGGGATATGAGTCGAGGCCCACCGTGCTTTGCCCCTCGCTGAACAATAGAAGACTGATTTGTCAACATGGCAGAGTGGACCACCAGGGAGAGAATTGTATTATGCAATGGAAACACCTAGGCTATGTTCTCACGCATAGGGGGTGACTTTTTATAATATAGCGAGTGGAATTTTTGTGATTTGATCTCCCCCCCTTGTCTTCTCTCCCCACTCCCCTCTCTTTTAATCTCTTCCTCCCTTTCCCTTTGCTCTTCCCGACCAGTTTACTTTCTTCTTTCATGTGAATTCACAATATACCATTCGCATAATTTCTTGTTTGTCCATGACAAAATAATGATCAAGACCGTTAGGAATCTAGATGATATTGGTTTTTTTTAAAAGATGTTGCTGGTGATCGATTTGGGCCTATTTGGTGTAGTTCAAAACCTAATGAAAAGTTAATCTTGGGTGGGGAAGGAAATGGGCACTGAACTCATTTGACCTCATCCTGCCCAACTCAAGGGTGCTCTTTTTTTTTTTTTAAATCCAGCCACAAGGTGGAAGTGCTGTGCTAACTCAAATTTGCATAATCACATTGTTGGTTTGAACTGACTTGTGTTTACGGCGGAGGAACGAAACACCTGCCTTGTAAAGAGTCAATGGCGGCTTTTCAGTCTGAGTGCAGCATCTAACCCTCTGGGATGCCAGCCAAACCTCTGAGACAATCCTTCACTCGCAGCGTCACTGCACAACAACACAACTGTCACTTCCTTCTCGCCAGTCTATTAAACCAGCGTCTGAGGGGAACAAATGTCCACCTGTCTCTACGCACAGTGATACATCACTTCTTGCCCTTCATCTCAATAAGCTGAACAGGCTGAGCTCCTTGAATAACTAAAGACACCTTAACTAAAAAACACCCCTGGTTTCTGCTCCCGAGTCCCCTGGCTGTTTATATATTATCCGCGGACTGTGTTTGCTATTTTTTGCCACAGTCATTAAACTGCCTAGTGGTTCAGGTGGATTGCTAGTATATTCAGAAGAAAGCAGAATTCCAGATTGAACAGCATCTTGCGGAATATACTGTAGATCGAGCATCTGGCATATCTTGCTGCCACACAGCTGGTTAGAGAAAAAATGTTTTCCCAAAGGGTCTTGTCCAGGAAACAATAAAGCATATTTTTAGCATCCATTCCCAAAGGTGTGCGCAGCAACAAACCTGACAGCACACCTTGCCTGAAAGTAAATCTCCAGAGCAGCAAGAAGGATGCAGAGGGCCATGGAACCAGCCCCCGGGAGAATAAAAAGACAGAGAATCTGGTGCTGAATCTCAACAAATTCCTTTTAGTCTCTCTCAGTTCAACTGGTGCTCAAGGAGCCATCCAGAATTTCTCAGGCTGCTTCTAAATTTAGAGCTGAAACAGATGGTTAAATGCTGTGAATAATAACCGAAACTCTGGATAATCAGTTAACCAATTGGAAACTGCATACTGCAGCCGTTAACTGAGTAACTGAAATACCGATTAACCGCAAAACCAATTTTTACAGCATAACCGAGTTACTGGTTTTCTGTGTCCCCTCATTTTCAGTTTACTTTTGGTCCAATAGCAAAGCTGCATGCATTTGCGCCAAGTATCCAATGGGAAACTGAGAGAAACTGGTGTGGTGTAATGGGTCCAGTAGGGGTATGTGTGCTCTACTCCTAGCCCCCTCCCTCACTGTGTGCCCATCACCATAACACTCGGGTTTTGCTGCCACCATCAGAGCTACGCGCTTCCGGGGTTAAGGGCTGCTCTGGAAGCCCAAACCCTGCTCCTTATTAGAGATTGCTTTCCCAGCGTGAGCTGAACTTGGGAAGCGTTTTGGGTCACATCACACACACCAGGGTCACAGCACACACACTCTTAATTAGAGAAAACAAGATTTATAGTTTTTACTAGCTAAGTTAACTGAATTACAAGGATACAAAAAGGTAGGGAAAAGGCATGGAACTCGTGAGCAAATACAGGCAACTACGAGCAGGTATACAGGCAACTACAGGCAAATACAGGCAACTACGAGCAGAGCACGTCTACGCCTAAACGGTCCCTAACCCTGCTTCTCTGCATAGAAGGAATTACTCACAGTGTCTTTCTCTGCAGGGTAAGTGCAGATGTCTTAGCTCTGCAGGGATTGGTTCTTTCCCAGCTGGATGGAGAAAGCTGGGTGTTGCAAGTTAGTCCAGCACAGCTACCAGCTGACCACGAGGTCTCTGTCTCTGGAAATTTACTAGCCTTCTTTTAAAGGGCAACACTAGCATCTCACCTATTGGCTCACAGCCACAGGTGACCCTGTTCAAGGTGGCCAACCAGTTAGGTTACCTGGCCTAGGGTTCCTTCTTTGGTAAGATATATAAGGTGTGATCAGTCAGATGGGCTAAGGTGAGCACATATCCTTCTGTGGTCTGGCAGAGTCCCTTGCCTTGGGTCAGGGAGGAACCTAAGGGGTGATCTAGCCAGGAGGGTTTCTCCACAACTGGAAGCGAGGGTCTGGGGGAGAAATGGGAAAGGAATTATGAGCAAACGAATCTAGCCGGTAATTACAGAATGGATGGAAAACCGGCAATGAATAACATGATAAATGGCACAAAGCACGCATGAATGCTGTAAATATGTTAAACTGTTGGATCATAAATGGATACCAATCAGAAACTAGTTGTTGGTGGTGCAGATTGGTTACCGCAAATCCAACGGTTACTGGATACTGCGTGCTTCAGTTCTGTTTACCAAGGACCAGATGGTTCCCATGTATGATATATGGAATCATGATAGGGCATGTGGAATTTGTTATTCAGTGAACTATAACCAGAGCAGGATAGCAGCGAGAAAGTAATACGCTCATCGTCTGAAGCTATGTGGCTAGATTCCCTACACATGTTCACTGGTGTCTTTCAGGAGTATGTCTATTAAATTCTGCAGAGCCGCACTGGTGTAAAACATGTGTAAATGAAAAGAGAATCAGGCTTGTAATTTGCTCTCAAGCCAGCGATGATTCCTTGACAGAGAGATGCAACATCATAGAACTTTAGAAGAGTATGATTAGAGATAGTGCAGCTTAGTGGATAAGCTGTTAGGCTCAGGACTAAGAAACTAGGTTTAAATCCCGTCTTAGCCATGAACTTGCTAGCTGGCTGTAGCAGGGGTCAGGCTGGGTGCCTGACTTTGGCCTTTTAAGGAGGGTTAGCACCAGCCTGGAAGGCATAGGCACCGAGGTGGTGTAGGACAGCACCCTAATATGCCTCAGCTGGGCTAGCCTCCAGAACTGGACAACCAAGGGTCTGAGGGGCTAGTGTGGACCAGATGATCCTGGGCTTGGCTAGCCAGCCCAGAAGCTCAAAGGCTGAGCCTGGAGCTCAAGAGAGAGGAGGTGGTGTGGAAGAGGCAGGTGCAAGGAAGGACTCTACCTCTAAGTTGGCTACAGGAGAGATTGCCCCTGGTCAGCGCAGTCTGCGGAAAGCCTCTCGCTGAGGGAGGTAACTGAGCTGGTAGTCTGACCCAGATGCTGGAGATGGACTAAAGGACTGAAGAAAGGGTAAGCCTGGCTACAGGAAGCACTGTGCCTGGCCGGCGGGGAGCCAATGTGAGGGGCACCCTAAACCCAATCTGTTATGGATTGTATTTGTATATTGGGGGTGGGTTGAATACACTGTAATAAAGGACAACATAGAGTTGAAGATCCCATGTGGGCCTGGGTCTTTGGGGACCAGATTTTGACATTACTCACCCCTGGGCCCGTTTCCCTGTTACATCTGGTGGAGAATGCGGGCACACCCCAACAGGCTGCTGTCAAGCTCCCAGGAAGAGGGGATGTGCTTCCTGCATGAAAGAAAGTGGTCTGGAGAAGGAGGGTGGGGGAGAGGATTGAAGTCAAAGGAGCAGCTGGGACCCCATGGAAATACCAGGGACCCCATGGAAATGGGGCCCTGAAGATTTGCTGTGACTGTGAGGTTAGCATCTCCTGAGAGCCCTGGGAATGGTAAGGTCCATTGTGTTATGTGACTGATGTACTGGGACATGTACATAGGGTCCCAGGGCTGGAGACCGGGACAGTTGGGAGGGCCTGGTCCCTACCTCAGCTCTAGTATGGTTGAGGTCTCATGCAGTTAGAGTCCCCTGAAAGGAAGTGTGGGTTGCAGGTGGGGAGTAAGTTGGCATCCACATCCAGTTAATAGAGTTAGAGTTCCCCAAGAGGGTTTTACTGGGGTCAGAGCTCCCAGCTGTATGTTTTACTGGGGACAGAGTCCCCTGGAAAGTGTTTTACTGGGATTAGAGTCCCCTGACTGGGTTTTTTAATTTTTTATTTATATGCCACCCCCCATGCCTATGGCATCTCGGGGCAGCTTCCAACACAATATAAAACAATACATTAAAACATTAAAAACTACAATATCATCATTAAAACCCATTTTTTAAAACACCCCCACACAAATTTAGGCTACCCTCCCCTCCCCTCCTCCAAAGGCCTGGGAGAACAGCCATGTCTTACAGGCCCGACGGAAGGCCAACAGACTCGGGACCAGCCGTGCTTCCACTGGGAGGGAGTTCCACAGCCGAGGCCCAGCCACTGAGAACACCCTCTCCATTGTAGCCCCCCATTTTATGTGGGAGACCTCCAGGAGGGTGCCCCCAGTAGACCAGAGGGTCCGTCCTGAGTTGCGGAGGGTGAGGCGGTCCCTGAGGTATCCAGGTCCAAGACTGTGTAGAGCTTTATAGATCAAAGTCAAAACCTTGAATCTGACTTGGCACGTTACAGGCAGTCAGTGCAGTGCATGGAGCACTGGTGTTATGTGCTCTCATCAACCCATCCCTGTTAAGAGATGGGCCGCTGCAGTCTGCACTAGCTGCAACCTCTGGGCCAGCGTCAGAGGAAGCCCCATGTAGAGCGCGTTACAGTAGTCCAGCCTCGAGGTGATGAAGGCACGGATCAAAGTGACCAGGTCGGGTCTGGAGATGTATGGGCACAGCCCCCACACCAGATACAGCTGGCAGAATGCCGCTTTTGCCACCATATCTACCTGATGATCTAGACAGAGACCCACGTCCAATAACACCCCCAGACTCCGGACCTGCTGAGCCACGGAAGGGCACACCCCCTCCACAAGAGGGGGCACCCCCTCCCCCACCCGGCCCACCATCACCACCTCCGTCTTATCGGGATTGAGCTTCAGTCTGCTCTGCCATAACTAACTTGCCACGGCCTCCAAACACTGAGACAGCACAGTGACGGCAGGGCCTGGGTCGGCTGAAAAAGAGAAATAAAGCTGGGTGTCATCCACATATTGGTGGCAACACACACCAAACCCTCTCACGATCTCCCTAAGGGGCTGCATATATATATTAAACAGTAAAGGAGACAGGATTGAACCTTGCGGAATGCCACAGTCCAGGGCCCGGGGGCTAGATGTTTCTGCTCCCAGGACAACCTGCTGGGTCCTCCCCAAGAGGAATGACTGAAACCAACCAAGGGTGGTCCCATCCAGACCCCCCAGGTCACGCAACCGTCTCAACAGCAGCCCATGGTCCACTGTATCAAATGTGACCAAGAGATCTAGCAGGACCAGTAGTTTCGAACGTCCTGCATCCATCTCCCAGTGGAGATCGTCCACCAAGGCCACCAACACCGTCTCCATACCATGGCCGGGCCGAAACCCAGATTGACAGGGGTCGAAAAAACAGATGCTGTCTAGCTGAGCCTGGAGCTGCAAGGCCATCTCCCGGTCAATAACCTTCCCTAAAAAGGGAAGGTTAGAGACGGGCCAGTAACTGGCGAATGCGTCCACATCCAAGGATGATTTCCTCAACAGGGGGCGCACCACGGCCTCCTTGAGACCGGGGGGCAAACTCCCCTGCCGAAGGGACGCATTGAAAAACCCCACCAGCCCCAGCCCCAGTATCTCCCTGGAGGCTTTCACCAACCAGGACGGATCTAATTCACAGCTGGTGGCCCTAACCGACCCCAGGATCTCCACCACATCGGCTGACGTCACTTCCCGAAACTCATCCCACAAAGATGGACCAGACGGCGCCCCCATCACCTCACGCTCAGTTACTACTGTCTCTGAACTTGATGGGGTTAGTCTCCTGACTGGGGGTATTTTCAGACGTGACGAGATCACGCTCAACCACGGTGGATTCCCACCGAGCGAGAAAGGTCTCGTCACGTCTGAAATCACCCTGGGTTTGGTGGGGTTAGAGTCCTCTGTGGAGACAGCAGGGTAAGAAGCTCTTGAGCCTGGGCTCAGAACCACTCTGCTGTGGAGGTTGGTGGTTCCTAGCCCAAACTTGGGCAGCCCTGCCCCCTGCCCAAGAATGGGGCAAAGGGGTTCAGGAGAGAGTGCAGGGTCGATTGAGCCAGCACTCTGAGGCGTGCGGAGAGACGTATAAGCTGGCACGCTAAGGCTACAGGGGGGCAATTGAGCAGGTAGCCTGAGTGGGTTAGAGTCCCAGAACACCCGCTATGGAAGGGTTAGCTAGGTCCACTTAGTGTGGCCCTGTCACCTCAAGGGGGGAGAGGTGTAGCAGGGTCAGGCTGGGTGCCTGGCCCTGGCTCTTTAAGGAGGGTTAGCGCCAGCCTGGGAGGCATAGGCACTGAGGTGGTGTAGGACAGCACCCGAATATGCCTCAGCTGGGCTACCCTCCAGAACCGGGCAACCAAGGGCCCGAAGAGCTAGTGTGGGCCAGATGACCCTGGGCGTGGCTAGCCAGCCTCGAAGCTCAAAGGCTGAGTCTGGCGCTCAAGAGAGAGACGGTGGTGTGGAAGAGGCAGGAGCAAGGAAGGACTCTACCTCTAATCTGGCTACAGGAGGGGTTGCCCCTGGTCAGCACAGCCTGGGGAAAGGCTAGAGCCCCCTGAGGGGGGTGACTGAGCTGGTAGCCTGACCCAGATGCTGGAGATGGACTAAAGGAAGGGCAAGCCTGGCTGCATGAGGGACTGTGACTAGTCAGCGGGGAGCCGATGTGAGGGGCACCCTAAACCCAATCTAATATGTATGGACTGTGTTTGTATATTGGAGATGGGTTAATAAAGGACAACATTGAGTTGAAGATCCCGTGTGAACCTGGGTCATTGGGGGCCAGATTCTGACAATACTCACCCCCTGGGCCCAAGACCCTGTTACAGTGGTCTTGAGCAAGTCACTCTCTCTCCACCTCGGTTCCCTGACTGTAAAATGGGAATAATAATGACCCACCTCATAGCGTTGCTGTGAGGGTGAACGGCATAAGGACTGTAAAGCACTGTGATCGTTGAACGTGCTCTAGAAATGAGAGCGAATAAATAGGGCTTCAGTGAGAAGCTTGCAGTTAATTTGCAGATGCTCATAACAATTCCTCATGAACTAGTTGCCTGTTCCTGCTGCATCTTTTCCTCCTCCACGTGCCAATATCTGAATCCTGAAACCAATGGGAACTGCTGCGCTTGTTAAAGTTTATGGGAGTTGTGTTATTCACTTCGGTGCGCCTAGCACTGCAGTGGAATAGCTGCCAACAGCATGCATACATTGCAGCTAGGATGTTGAGAAGACCAGGAAACTGAAGCAAACTGGCTCTTTGGGATGAAAAAGGGGGATCTTAGCAGCAGCGGTGTAGCTAGGCTGGAAGGGGTCTCAGTGCAGAGGATGGAATGGGGACTCCCCTGACGGGCCCTGGTTGTTAGGTGCCCGCTATGGACAAGGCAGAGTGGCAGCAGGATCAGGACCCCACCAGAGCTCCAACAGGATCAGACCAGATTAGCAGCAAATTCCAACGGGCGATCCAGAGGCAATAGTCGCAGTCAAAACCAGGAGGGGAGTCCAAAGTAGGTGGGTCCGGTGGGAACAGAAACACTGGGGTAGAAGGTAGGCAGCGGGGGGTCAGGTGTGAGGAAGCAGGAGACAAAAGCGGGCATCTGCCCAAGGCAATTGTTCAGAAGGTAGCAGATCAGACAGGAGCCAGGTTGTTGCTCTGCCTGGCTCCTGCTTCCTGTTGCATGCCTCTTACACAGAGAATGGCCCCAAGCCTTTTAACGTTTCGGCGGAACTGTAAGACCTGGCTGTTTGCCCAGGCCTTTGGGGGAGGGGAGGGAGGGTTTCTTTTAATCCCCTACCCTTTTTTTTGTCTAAGCCCTGTTTAATATTTATATGGAATATATGTTGGTTTTATTGAATTTTAATGTATTTTATTGTTTTAATTATTTTATGTTGTGAGCCGCCCCGGGCTGCTTTGCAGGAGGGGCGGGATATAAATGTGTTGAAATAAATAAATAAATAGAATTCCCCATCAAGGGCCAATCAGAGCATGATGAGCGGGCGCCCCATCCGACTGTCTAATAGTTCAGCAGGACCAAATCAAGGGTCAAGCCTGGCTGTACTGATGGTGCAGGGGCACCAGCCACTGCCCCCAGGGGCACGAGTTCAAGATTGGGTCCTTTCCTTACACTGGTGCAACTTCATTGCCTGCCCCTATTATACCTCTGCCCTTGGATCTTAAGGGCTCTTTTCGCATACATGCCACCTGCCCCCCCCATTCACATGTGCAGATGGGTAGGCGGTGGGGTGTGTGTGTGTGTGTGTCATCTGTGGGATCGCTACAGTGGGTGGGTGGGAGTGCTCCACTCACCTCCCCCAATCCCTCATGCATGGAGCGACGGGCGCCAATGACGTATGCTCCGTGCACGGAGGTGAGTGGGCGTCCGTGGGGCAGGCTGCCCAGGCACCACCCATCCACCGCCGCCGCCGCCCATCCCCCACGGGCCGCGGAAGTGCTACGGTCCATGTGAAAATGGCCAAGGAGAAGTGACTCAGCAGTGTCACTGCCATGGAGCGAGGGAAGTCAGTTGAGTGAGGGCCCCCTCTGCGACATTTTCGAGTGGTGCTCAGACCACTTGCAAAGAGCTCCAGCAAGAAGGAAGTTTTCACAGGGGGCAGGGGTGAAGCGCTGGCCCCACTGACTCTGAAAATTCCTTTTGGGGCTGTTGCCACACTAGGGGGCCTCGCAGTTGCTGGGAACCTGGACGCCACCACAACCTTTGCAAGAGGAGGCTGAGACTGGCTGGGAGCCGTGGAAGGGCCACCATTTGGGACTAAGCCACCCAGTTACCTTGGGGGAGGGGGGAGCATAATTGGGAGGTGAGCCTGGACCTGCCACAGCCACCGAAACGACTCCACTTTTTACTGTTGCGTAGACTGTCCTCGATAAGCCACACTTGGCCTCCTTGCTGTGCTGAAGCGGACAGAACACCTGCCTCCTGAGCGGTCCCACTGGCGGCTTTAATAGACAGGCAGGGATGCCGGTGGCCATGCTGTGTAGGGATGGGCGAACAGAACGAGGTTCGGATGTTCGGATGTTCGGTCGTTCAGTTCAAACTCTGAGTTCGGGTTCTATGGTTTGGTTCAGCCGCGTTCGGTTTGGCCGAACTTGGCCGAACAGTCAAAAATAGCGAAAACGAAACCAAAACGAAACAAAACCGAAACCTAATTTTCGGCCCTGGAAAGACGTTTTTTCTGCCTCTGAACTCGTCCGAACACGACCGAACTGTTCAGTCGTTCGAGAGTTTGGTTCGGACGTTCGGTTCGGACGTCCAAACAGACCGAGTTCGGTCCGAACTCGGAGCATCCGAACCGCGTTCGCCCATCCCTAATGCCGTGTATCGTGTCTGAGTGCCAGGATCACGGTCTTGTCCAGAAATGCCACAGCTGCAGCCTGTGAGGAGCACAGGAAGATCCCCACTACCTCTCTTTGTAAGCCCTATAAATCTCTTCCCAAGGCTGCACGTGGCAGGTGTGTAGGTCTGGTGAAAGGACTCATTCAGATATTCTCCAAAGAGCACTTACAAGTGCCGGCGGCTGGATGCGAATGTGAAGAATGCGCACCCAGATGACGTCTGAGAAGGCGCCGCACACATGATTAAGTTTTTCGGTGCACTAACAGGCGCGCTCTACCGACCTGTTTTTTCCCGTCGGTAGAACGCGCCTGTCAGTGCGCCGACAAGCTCAATCATGCGCCCGGCGCCTTTCCAGACGTCATCTGGGTGCGCCTTCATCACATTCACATCCAGCTGCCGGCACTTGTAAGTGCTCTTTGGAGCACGTCTGAATGAGCTCTAGTTTAGTGTCCTCTAGGGAAGGAGGGACATTCTCTAACGTAGTCCCCCAGCCTTGCAAAGCTCTTCATGGGAAGCACCGGCAGACGCTTGCCAAAACGGCTCCCCGAACGAGCCAAGTTTGCTGCTGAATTGCTTCTTGGGATGTGATGAGGCAGATCCATAGTGGCTCTCCTCTGTTGAGAAGCCCAGGCGCACGTTCTGCTAAAGAGGAATTGCAATGCCAGTGAGTGAGAAGTCTCTGACAGTGGTAGGACACCTAGTGGCTATGTGTGAAACATCCCAAAGGCTGGCTAGTTACTATTTGCAACATTGGGTGTCTTTAGATGGAGCACCCCTGGACCTGCTTCAGGGGTGGTCAGCCCTTCATCCCCTGTATGCAGCCCCCACAGGGCCATGTTTAAACAGACTTGGCACTGCCGTGGCCTGCAGTCCACCCAAGCAACGCCCCCACCCCTGCACCATAGAGATGTGGGCAGAACGGCTGCCACTCTAGACTGCCACCCGCAGCTCTATGGCATTGCTGTGGCAATCCCTGGCCTGAAGTAGAGCTGCAGCGGCCCATCCGCCGAGTAGACGGACCGCTGCTCCGCCCCCAGATGCTGCTCTGGGTTTGGGTGGCCCGCTCTGCTTATGGTGCTCCGCGGTGTTCTGGAGCACCGCCAGTGGAGCTGCCCTGGAGCATGGAGACCCTGCCCTGCCTCTGCTCCAGCTCACAGTTTAAACATGGCACGGCTGGGGGCGGCACGCAGGGAATGCGGGGCTGGCTCCTTCTTGAGCTGCGTCATTTTGTTCCGCCCAGGCACATCGCGGCAGGCCATGCCCCCTGCGCCGCCGCCTCGCCACTCAGAGCGATTGCGGCAGTGCTACAGCTCACAACAGGATAAAAGGGGGGCGCTGACCTTAATTACCTGCATTAATTACCAGTGTGTCCAGCGCCGCTGCAGGGGGTGGCGAGGAGGGCCCCGCTATGGGCCAGAGCAGCGGGAGTGCTGCGGGGGATCCAGAACCCCTGCGCCCTCCCGTCCCACCAGGAGCTCGGGTGCGCCGCGGGACCCTGCGCAGAGAGCCCTTACCGGGGCTCTGAAGGGGACGTTGCCCCACCTCCTCAGGCCCCACTGCCAGGGCCTGACAAATCTGGCCCATGGCTGGTTTTTGTTTGGCCCCTGGATCCAGTCCCTACCCTCAAGCAGGGAAGGAGTACGCTGAGGGAAAGGGAGCGGAGACGAGGGCATTTGCACAAGGATAGGGGACGGATCCATGGCGCAGATCCATGATGAAGACCCTCCTTGAATGCAAACCTTAAGCACCCTCACTCTCAACTTCTATGTTCCCCTTGGAGATTGCACTCATCTTCAAAGTGGCCCCTGGAAGGGAAACGGTTCCCCACCTCCAATCTACAGCATAGATCAGGGCTGGGCAAAGTTTCCTAATCCCAAGAGCCATATCCCTTTACCACAATGGGGCCAAAGAGCCGCACATGGCTCTAGAGTCACAGTTTACCCACTTCTGGCATAGAGTCATGATCTGGACCCTCCCCATCCAGAGCGCGTGCCTCCCCTCAACCGTGTACATTCATGCTTAACTTTACAATCATGAGTGGTCCCTGCGTGCCTGGTCATAGTAGTAAAATTAAGCAGGTGCCCAAAGCCACTTTCACATGTTACAGGGGAGGCAGGGAAACTCCTGTCAGAACAATCACGGCTCTGTTCCCGTGGTAATTAATAATAATAATAGTAATAATAAATTAATATTTATTGAGGAAACTAGCTTTCGCCATGTCCCAGAACATTTCAATCAAAGAATTAACATCAGTAGCAAAACATTAAGCAGCACCTGAAGTAAATACTACAACAATATATCAACAGGTGATGGAAACCAATCATAAACAAAACAGTTCCGGTCGAGTATCGTTTACAGAGACCACGTGCTAACAAGGCCGGTTTGACTACAAGATCCGCTCTTCCGGTGGTTGTGAAAAAAATCAGTAATTGGACGGGTGAGGAATATGGTCTCAGAACTAGCCAAGGAGCTAGAAATGACTCCCTCAAATGCAGCATAAGCGGACGGACAAATAAAAGACGCAGTCAATCCTCAACACATCCCAAGTTGCATGCACACAGTCTACTCGCGTATGGAATCCCCAGCCGCCTCCCAGTCAATACTTTTGTTGGCAGTAAATCAAACTGCAAAAGAGTCAAAGCTCTACGCAAACCGGGATCTTCTAGCAGGTCCAAATATAATTCCCGCCTGGAGATATATTTAGACTCTTTATATAGCGGCCATGGCAATTAGTGCCTGTGGGAACGTGCTATTCTGCTTTTATCCCGTAAGAACACCCGTCCTTGTAAATGCCAGATTTGTGGGCCTGGTCATGTGCGAACATTCTTACGGGGCAAAAACGGAATAGCGTGTTCCTGCCATGAGAACAGAGCCGTGGTTGCTCGGATGGACGTTTCCCCGCCTCCCCAGTAACGTATGAAAGTGGCCTTAGGATCAGGACCCTGGTTAATATCTTCAGGTCTGTTTAAAACCTGAAGCTTGCTATTTCAGTGGAGTGACGTTGTGCTTGCAACTCTGTAATGTTCGGCTGGGGCTGCCAAGGTTTAAAAGTCATCCCTTCTCTTTTATAATTTAGAAGCTTGATTGGAAAGCGTGGAGAATTATCTCTAATTGCGGTGATTCATGGCTTGCTAGAAAATTGGAAAGTATTGACTGCATTTCGCCCCCTAGGAAATATTTATCCTCTGAACCAGTGCATTGCTCTTCCTTTTGTCCCTCCTGCTTATTAGCAAAGGAAACCGGTGGTTCTGTTGGTCTGGGAAACTGGGTCATTCAGGTACACTCTTGAATCCTGGTTGCTTGAGGCTCCCCAGAGTGCTTCACTGGTTAATGATGTATTGTTTAGAAAGCAAGTATTGAAAAGAGGGTGTGTGTGTGTGTGTGTGTGTCAAATCCATCCCCTCAGACATCTCAAATCCAGATGGATTAGGAGTGGTCAGTGGTGGTATTCAAAGAAAACAAATTCCACCCCTCTCCCCAAAGGTCATCTGCAAAAACAGCCTCTGTTGGAGATGAAACATGTGATGGGTCGGGGTGCACATGTTTTGGGGGCCATGCTGTTTCAGAGCCTCTTGCTCCTGCTTTGCAAGACTCCACTCCCAACTGGATGCAGACACAGCGGCCTCATCCCGTCTCTCCCTTGACAGAGTTGGAGCTGATCACCGGTGTCAAACAGCTGATCGGCAACTGTGCTACCAGCCTCCAAGCAAGGACTGGCGAAGTGGCTGCAGGAGTAGGGGTGGGAGACATTGGCAGGGCAACTCCAGCAGCTCCTCTGAATAGCTCCATTCTCCCAGAATGTGGGGGAGGCCATTTGGAGCAGGCTTCAGCTGCGAAACCTCTATTTTGCTTTACAAATGAAGCCCTCTGCCTATGATCCACCACTGAAACGGATACTAAATTTCATTTCCGTGGGTAATACCAGCAATTCTGGCTACTGCATTTGGTACCCGACGCGTTACCAGAGTACCTGTCGGGTACCCAAAATCTGAAAAATCGGGTGTTTCGAGTCCTGATTTTTTATTTATTTACTGTTTTCTAATGGGTACATTGGTATACCAATGGGTATATTGGTACATTGAGTTGGGTACACTGAGTTGTATATTGAGTTGGAAAATGAAAACATTGGCACAAAATTTTAAAATTTTTTTTACCAGAGAGTTGATTTTCTGGGACAAACAAACCGCATAAATAAGTGTTTTGAGAAGAAAAATTGAAGAAAAAAAAATGGGGCAGGGGAGGTGGGAAATGGAACCAAAAGTAGTTTTCTGGGGCCAGAAGTTGCTGAACAATTGTCCAAATTTGACAGAAACCTAATAAACAGATGTCAAGAGTTGGTATATCAACAAAAATGTCAAAAAATCAGCACTGGGGGACCTGTGTACAAATGCTATTGGCAGGTGCAAACGTAATCGCCCGGAACTGGAAAAGTGACAAGCCACTCTCGACAACCGAACGGCTGAATGGATTATGGTATGTCTTAACTATGGAAAAGATTCTGGCCGAGACTAAGGGTGAACTGGAGGATTTTTATTTGACCTGGTCAGACTGTTTCACATGCATCAGAAGCCACCTCTGCATGGACAAACCAGAGGATCCACTGCTGTTAATAGCCATATCATCTGCCTGGCCAGGGTCTTGGTTGCCTGGATTAAGCTACTGCATGCTGACCATGTTTATGGCAGCCCCCGGGACAATTTTTTTTTTTGGGGTGGGGAGGGATAAGGTTTATTTTGTTTGGTAGGTTTTCTGCCTTTGGTGGCTTTCTTTTGTGTTCTTATGTTGGGATGTTATGTGTTTTGCTTCAGGAAATGTCACTTTCCGGGTTGGGGGGAATGGGGTGGGAGGGGCACTGATTGCATAGGAATGGTTCTTGTCAATTGTATTTTAGAGTTGTGATTTGGTCCCGATCTGTACCGTGGAGTCATCCTCTTCTTCAGCTTTATTGTATTTGTATTGACTTGAACAATAAACTTGTGGGGGAAAATAAAATCGGTACTGGAATTCATAGAATGATAGAGTTGGAAGGGTCCCTCTGAGGTCATCTAGTTCAACCTCCTGCTCAGTGCAGGAAATCCACAGCGACAGCATCCATGACAGATGGGCCGTCCAGCCTCTGTTTGAAAACCTTCAGCAAAGGAGAGCCCACCCCCACCACAGGCAGCCTGTTCCACTGTCGAACAGCTCTTACCGTTAGGAAGTTCTTCCTAATGTTTAACTGAAATCTGCTTTCTTGTAGTTTGAGCCCGTTATTTCTAGCATTGCCTTCGGGGGCAAGAGAGAACAAGTCTTTGCCATCCTCTCCGTGACGGCCCTTCAGGAAGACCGCTATCATGTGTCCCCTTAGTCTTCTCTTCTCCAGGTTAAACATACTGAGAGCCTTCAACCTTTCCTCACAGGACTTGGCTTCCAGACCCCTGACCATCTGTGTCATCTCCTTTCCAGCTTCTGTGTCATAGTGGAGGACAGTCTATGCATTTCTAGAATGGGCCAGTGGATTTGAGATTCTCAGCCACCAGTTCATGGACCTCTAAATGCAGTTAGGAGGGTGACCTCTCATCTTCTTTTTAATTATTATTTGTAAGTAAATATCTTGGAGCTAAATGGATCTCATTCCCTCCCTCTGCTGTCGTTTTTGTGTGCTCACTCCAGAAATGCAAGGACTGAGGAGCTGTGAGAGAGGGATGGCTGGGGTTTCTTTCCTTTGACTGAAGTCAGTGCCCACGCGAGCTTGAAACAGAGGAGTCCTGATGGACGGAAGCAGCACAGAGCCAAGCAGCACACAGCACCGTCCTCTCCGTCCCACGAAGTGCAGCCAAGTCATAGTTCTTTGCTTTTCAAAACCTTCTGCTCTCCCAGGCTTTAGTTCAGCCGAGCACACATTCCTCAGCACTCGTAGGCCCCAATCCTGCAAAGTCTTATGCACATGCTAGTCTGGGTTCAGCAAAATGTACTGTAGGAGCTGTGTCCTTCAGTCGGAGGACTGGGAGGGGACTAGCCATGGTAGTAAAATTCACTATTTTTACATGACCAAGGTTTTCATGCACTTCATTCCTGACCTGCTGTATCTATTATAATATCATCCAGTTCTGGGCTTCTGCTCAGCTGTTTCATTGCATTTCATTCTTGAACTGCAGCAGCCTGTACGACCTAAATCTAGACACCCCCAGTCAGCTGTACCACTGAATTGCAATTTCAGCTTGCAACATTCTCTGCCGTTCTAATTCCATGCCCCCGTCCCAATGGCTCCCCACAATACAGGGCAGTAGTTCCCAAGCTTGCCTTCTGTGTGATCCCATTCTGAGATTTCAGTTCCATGCCCCCAAACAGCAACCAAGATGCGCAATGTATATGAAACATCAATTGAGATTGTAACACTGGGTGATTTCAGACGTGATGGGGCGGCTTTGGCCCCGTCACGGAATCACCCTTTTGATTCCCCGCTGGAATCGAACCGTCATGGCCAGCAGACGTGCCGGTCGATCCCGGCGGGGAATCAGGGGGGGTGGGAGGGGGGAATGGGGCTGCACGACGCAATCTGCTGCCGCACAACCCCGCCACCCCACGCTCCCGAGGCCGCCCGCCCTCCGGGAGACGGGCGGACGCAGTGGCCAATCTGGCCGCGGCGCCCGCCCGCCCCCCCCAAGGTATTAACCACGGCCTGCAATCGACGGTGATATGGCCGCCGATTCTGGGCCGTGGTCAGAGGCCAGACAAGACGTTACCACGCTCAACCACGGTGAATCCCGCCGTGGTTGAGCGTGGTAACGTCACGTCTGTTGGGGGCAAAAAGTGATTCCCGCCGGGAGTTCACCCCCGGCGGGAATCATTTTGACCATGCTTTCAGAGATGGTCCCCGGACCATCCTCGAAAGCGTGGTTATTTTGATTCCCGCCGGAGGTTCACTGTGGTGAATATCTGGCGGGCATCAAACAGATATTACAGGACCATTCCCCACCACAGGGGATTGTCTGTGGTTGAGCGTGATCTCGTAACATCTGAAAATACCCACTGTTTGCAGAGGGTGAGACATCCGCCACCCCCCTCTCCCCCAGCTGTAGTGTCCTGACCCACAGTTTGGGACAGGAGTGTATTAAGGTGGGATGGGCCCTAGTGTAATAAAGTGGAATGGGCCACAGGGGCGGGGGGAGATTGAGGGAGTAGGGTGGGCAATGGTCACTGGAGCGCGGGGGAGGGGGAGTGGAGAGGGTGGCATCATGAGGTCAGGGGCTGACTTGCCAGGGGCACCTAACATTGGTGCTTCACGGTCTGCGTTGGCTGCCAGTAGCGTTTCGGGCACAATTCAAGGTGCTGGTTTTGACCATATAAAGCCCTAAATAAGCTGGGCCCGACACAGGTAAAATACTGTCTACCTTCTTATGTTCCTCCATGGCCTCTAAGATCTGCCAAGAGGGCCCTCTTGCAAGTTCCATCATTGGCCCAGGTCTATAAGACCTGACCCGGCCCGCAGAGAGGCGTTCTCGGCGGTGGCTCCACAGCGTTGGAACTCCTTCCCCTGGAGGTTCGCCGGAGCCCTAGTCTGAGCATCTTCCAGAGACTGTGCAAGACCCATTGATTCAGCCAGCTTTTCAACAGGCAGGCGTAGATTGGGGGGGCTGGGGGGAGCAGAGGGGGCTGTATCATTAGTTTAATGGGGGGTTTGGGGTCAATGATGATGATGATGATGATTAAATATCACATTGCTGTGCTGCCTCAGTGGCTCATTTATTGCCAAGACTAATAAATAATAATAATAATAATAATAATAATAATAATAATAATAATAATAATTGTAAAATAGCCAATAAAATACTGATAATCTCCACCGCCACAGCAATGTGCCTGCCTTTCACATTAGTTGCAATAATTTTTAAAAATCATGAATAGTATAAAATAATCCCTATAGCCTCAGCAACGTACTATTGTTTTATTAAATATTAATACATTGCTGAGGCTGTAGTGATTATTAATAATTATTATTGGTGTTGTTTGTTTTTGTTTATTTATTTAGATTTTTACCTCACCCTAGCCTCTAAGTTCTAACACAGACGCTCTAACGCGGATAAAATGGGGGTTACATTTTATTATACATGTTGCAGGGCACCCATAGAGCACACCTGCAGCCCTGCAACATGTATAATAAAATGTAACACTCATTTTATCCGTGTTAGAGCGTCTGTGTGAAAAGGGCCCTTGATAGATAGATACACAGATATCGATTAGACAGATATACATATCATATCATTAGTTTAATGGGTCTGTCTGTCTATCTATTGACAAAAAAACCATTAAACTAATGTTATATGAAGTACATCATATAATATGATGTTAACTGCCCTGAGTCTTAGGGTGAGGTAAAAATCTAAAACAAAACCCTCATTCAAACAACAGCAATAATAATTAATAATAATCTCTACAGCCTCAGCAATGTATTAATATTAATATTAATATTAATGTATTAATATTTCATTATTATTATTATTATTATTATTATTATTATTAAACATTTATATAGCGCCAGCAGTGTACATGGCACTTTACAAAGTAATAAAATAGACACGGTCCCTGTCCCTAGGGCTTACAATCTGAGAGACAGGAGCTGGGGGAGAGACTTAGGAAGGGGAACAGAGGGAGAGACAAGGGGTCTAACATTCATGAAGATGCGAGGTCTCAAGTGCACGTGCTTGGCTTGGTTACGATGAGAACTATTTCATAAAACAATAGTACATTGCTGAGGCAATAGAGATTATTTTACACTATTCATGATTTAAAAAAAAGACTATTGCAACTAATGTGAAAGGCAGGCACATTGCTGAGCCTGTAGAGATTATCACAATTATTTTATTGGCTATTTTACAATTAATTATTAATTATTATTTGGTATTAATTATTATTCATTATTTTATTATTTATTATTAGTCTTGGCAATGAGCTTCTGAGGAAGCATAGCAATGTGATATTTCATCATCATCATCTGTAGGGGCATAGTTAAATTGATTTCAAGAGGGATTGTTCATATTAAGTATTTTATGGACTGGGCACTAAATTAATAATCTTTTTACCCTGCACAATTCTGTTATTTGAACCACAACAAGGAAAGTCTCTGGTGCGCTCTGCCATTGTGTGCCAAGGGATTTGGAAGAGGATAAAAAATTGGGTGGCTTGGATCGTTTTATACTTCAAGGGACTGGGGGAGCTGTGTGAAATTAATGCAATTGTGATAAATATCATTCCCGCAACCAATACAGCAGCAATCCCTTTAATAACAAACAGTTCAGTGTTGTGTAGTTCCCAGCTGGCTAAGCCAGCAGACAGATCCGAGATTTAAAGGCCGACGGATCGCTCCAGAGTGTTATTAAACTACCTGTTGCTAAAAGAAGTGGAGAAGGAGCCATGAAACCACAAAGAGCGACCCGCCTGCGTGAAAAGCATTTGGGGGGTAACATTTGTCAAAATAACTTAGGTTCCACCGAGATTTGAACTCGGATCGCTGGATTCAGAGTCCAGAGTGCTAACCATTACACCATGGAACCACCATGCAGAGTAGAGCGCTTGGCTTCTCTTTAAGGCGGAGGGAAGCCTGCGAACAGCGCGGCTGCTCTCTAACTCGCCTGGCACTGGCCTCGCCTCCTGCTTCCCAGCCGACCCAGCCCTGGGGATCCAAGCGGTGGGGGGCGATGGGAGACCGGGAAAGGGGGGAGGAGCTGCAGGAAGGGATCTACCCCTGCTAGGAGGGTGCCCAGCAGCAGGGGCTGCAGATCCATTGGGGGCAGCGGGGATAGCTCTGTAGGGTTGAGGATGGAGTTGTAGGGGCATGGATAGGTTCATGGAACTACAGAAGGGTGTGTGTGTGTGGGGGCTAGATCCATAGATTCCCCACAGAACTGTAGCCGTGCCCCACAGACATGCTGTGCCCCACAGATCATAAGCCTGCCCCCCTCCCCCATTGATAGGGGGTGGGCAGGCTTATGAAAACAGG
>QEPC01006595.1:4313651-4400949 GCA_003113815.1 Sphenodon punctatus | reverse complement strand
GGGGGGGGGGGGGGGTGTAGATCTCTAGGGAGGACACACCTGGGAGGGCAGGCACCTCTCTATGGGATGAGGCTAAAGCTCCAAGAAGTGGGTTTGTAGGGGTGGGTCTGTGGGGTGGCATGGAGGGGGGGCTTGGCGGGGATAGCTCTGTAGGGTTGAGGATGGAGTTGTAGGGGCATGGATAGGTTCATGGAACTACAGAAGGGTGTGTGTGTGTGTGGGGGGGCTAGATCCATAGATTCCCCACAGAACTGTAGCCGTGCCCCACAGACATGCTGTGCCCCACAGATCATAAGCCTGCCCCCCTCCCCCATTGATAGGGGGTGGGCAGGCTTATGAAAACAGGGCAGGGATTTATTTCTGAGGGTAAAGGGAAAGCAGGGGTAGGAGTGGATCAGCTGGGGGGGGGGGGGGGGGTATGGAATCTGTAGGGGCAGCAATGGATCTGTGGGGTGGCGGGGGCATCGTTATAGCTCTGTAGGGGGGTGAGTGGGTCTGTGGGGGCAGGGGGCATGATTGGCAGATCTATAGGGGCAGGGAGGGATCTGTAGGGGGTGGCTGTAAACCTGTGGAGTCGAGAATGAGAAAGCTCGAGTCTAGGAGCACGTCTAGAGGGTAAGGCCATAGGAGGAGGGGGCGTGAGTGTGTAGGGGGGCATAGCTATGGATCTATGGGGCCAGGGATGAATCTCCAGGGGCTTTAGATCTTTAGGGGCATGGGTGGGGTCAGGGAACAGATGGAGCTATAGGGGGGCGTGGGGTATAAAACTGTGACGGCAGCAGAGATCTATTTGTGGGGTCAAGGTGGAACTATAGGTGCAGGGATGGCTGTCTAGGGATCTATGGGAGCAGGGCTCTACAGGGGGGAAGGATGAATCGAGAGGGGGCAGCGCTATGGAGTATGATGGGGGCAGTGCTGGCTCTGTGGGGCAGGACTATAGATCTATAGGGGTGAGGGTGGATCTGTAGAGGGCACCACACATTATGCGATCGGTAGGGGGTAAGGATGGGTCTGTGGGGGCAGGCCATATATCTACTATAGGGAGATATATGGGGGAATCCATGGGTCTGGGGGTAGAGCTGGGTGTGTGGGGCACGGCTACCGGGGAAGGATGGATCTACAGGAGCTGCATCGGTGGGGCACAGTGTCTGTGGGGCAGGGCTGTAGATTTAATAAATCTGATTTATGGAGGAATCTATGGGACTATGGGGCAGAGCTGGGTGTGTGGGGCACAGCTATGGGGGAGTATAGGGGCTGGATCTGTGGGGCACAATGTCTGTGGGGCACGGCTGTAGAATCATGGTGGAATCTATGGGACAGATGGATCTATAGGGGCTGGATCTGTGGGGCACAGTGTCTGTGGGGCAGGGCTCTATGGGACAGATGGATCTATAGGGGCTGGATCTGTGGGGCACAGTGTCTGTGGGGCAGGGCTGTAGAATCATGGTGGAATCTATGGGACAGATGGATCTATAGGGGCTGGATCTGTGGGGCACAGTGTCTGTGGGGCAGGGCTCTATGGGACAGATGGATCTATAGGGGCTGGATCTGTGGGGCACAGTGTCTGTGGGGCAGGGCTGTAGAATCATGGTGGAATCTATGGGACAGATGGATCTATAGGGGCTGGATCTGTGGGGCACAGTGTCTGTGGGGCAGGGCTCTATGGGACAGATGGATCTATAGGGGCTGGATCTGTGGGGCACAGTGTCTGTGGGGCAGGGCTGTAGAATCATGGTGGAATCTATGGGACAGATGGATCTATAGGGGCTGGATCTGTGGGGCACAGTGTCTGTGGGGCAGGGCTCTATGGGACAGATGGATCTATAGGGGCTGGATCTGTGGGGCACAGTGTCTGTGGGGCAGGGCTGTAGAATCATGGTGGAATCTATGGGACAGATGGATCTATAGGGGCTGGATCTGTGGGGCACAGTGTCTGTGGGGCAGGGCTCTATGGGACAGATGGATCTATAGGGGCTGGATCTGTGGGGCACAGTGTCTGTGGGGCAGGGCTGTAGAATCATGGTGGAATCTATGGGACAGATGGATCTATAGGGGCTGGATCTGTGGGGCACAGTGTCTGTGGGGCAGGGCTCTATGGGACAGATGGATCTATAGGGGCTGGATCTGTGGGGCACAGTGTCTGTGGGGCAGGGCTGTAGAATCATGGTGGAATCTATGGGACAGATGGATCTATAGGGGCTGGATCTGTGGGGCACAGTGTCTGTGGGGCAGGGCTCTATGGGACAGATGGATCTATAGGGGCTGGATCTGTGGGGCACAGTGTCTGTGGGGCAGGGCTGTAGAATCATGGTGGAATCTATGGGACAGATGGATCTATAGGGGCTGGATCTGTGGGGCACAGTGTCTGTGGGGCAGGGCTCTATGGGACAGATGGATCTATAGGGGCTGGATCTGTGGGGCACAGTGTCTGTGGGGCAGGGCTGTAGAATCATGGTGGAATCTATGGGACAGATGGATCTATAGGGGCTGGATCTGTGGGGCACAGTGTCTGTGGGGCAGGGCTCTATGGGACAGATGGATCTATAGGGGCTGGATCTGTGGGGCACAGTGTCTGTGGGGCAGGGCTGTAGAATCATGGTGGAATCTATGGGACAGATGGATCTATAGGGGCTGGATCTGTGGGGCACAGTGTCTGTGGGGCAGGGCTCTATGGGACAGATGGATCTATAGGNCCCTCCCCTGTAATGGGGGGGTGGAGAACAGCTCAAGTTCTTCCGATCCCCCTTCCTGTGGGAGAACCTGAACCCCCTGTACCAGCCTCATTCTCTCTAGTGGGTGGGGTGGGGTTACTGTACATGCCCTATGCTGTGTAGTGCTCCCCCCCCCCCTTTGTACCAGCCCCCCTTCCCTGTAGGGCCTGGGGCGGGATCCCTATCCTGCAATCCCCTCTTGCTATGGGAATTCATGCCCCATCTGTACCAGCTCCTCCCCTGTAGGGTTGGGGAAGTCCTTCCTTTTCCTTTTGGCCTCCTTGCTGTGGGAGTGCTTGGTTCCTCTATGTACTAGCCCCCCCCCCTTTGATGGGGGTGGGGGGAGTGGTCCCTTTGCCGTATTTCCCCCCAGTTGTAAAAGTGCCTGCCCCCTGGGAATGGCTAGATTTTGGATACAAGCCCCTTCCTTTGGAGTGCTTGAGAAGGTCAGGCGGGGTGTCCCTGGACGTGGTGTGCATCTCTGTGCCAGCCCCTTACGCTGCTCCTTCCCGTACGATGGGGTGGAAATCCCATCTCCCCACGTACAGGGTAGGGTGGGGGGCTTTCTCTGGCCTCTCGGCCAGTCCCGTTTCCCACAAGGCTCTGGGTGACACCCTCTCTGGATAATCGCAGGCCCCGCTTCCTGGGATTTGTCAAACCTGTCTGTCCCAGCCGTGTGTGCATGCAGGATAGCCTCCTGCCCAGAGGCCAGTGCCTCCTGCAATGGGCAGTTTGCTGCTTTTGGTTCGTATGACCGAGCTCTGGCTTTCTGTTCTGTGTCGGTACGCTGGTTAACACAGGAGGGGCCACCATCCTGAACATAATGTACAAAAGTGACCTGCTTGTGTACTCCACCTCCTGGAGAGACAGCCCCTCCCTGCAGCCTGAAGAGCCATTACTGTGGGTGAACCTTGCCCTGGTCGCTCACATGATTTGACTGAGAGGATGCCCTTAGGATTTGTTTAGAGCCAGCTTTGCTGTGAAAGCTCCCTCCCAAGCCAGCGTACTCATGTGGTTTCTCCTCGGTGTTCAGGAACCCCCTAATTCCAGTTCCCCCATGTGGGATGGAGGAAGTGGTTTGTAAAGAAGCACGTTGATTTGTCCAACAGGATACCCACCGATTTAGAGTGTACTGTAAATCTCGGCTTCCAAACACTGGTCTGAGCTACGAAGCTTGGAATGTTGTTCTTTTTGGCCTCCTGCATTTTTGGGGAGAGGCTTCTGTGGTCTGGTTCTTATCGCTCAGTCTGTGAGCTCTACCACTTCCTGGTCTTGCTGAGGTGGTGGTGGTGGCGGTTCACCTAAAATTGCAGGGTCTGCTGCTGCTGTCTGGTTGCTGGAGGGGAAGCGGGGGTTGGCTTACCGAGATGCCGGCCTTGTAAAGAATTATTTTAGCTGCTGACAGTCCTGCTCTGAAGTGATTGACAGTGCAATGTTGGGGCAATCCTCATTTGAAACATCACAGATGAAGTGTCTTCCTGCTGTGTCTCCTGAGCGGTGGGAGCAGCCATCAATAATGTGCTGAACAAAGATCATTAGTGTTGGTGTTGAAGGAGAGCACAAGTTGCTTCTGATCAGAGCTTTAAGCAGTGAAGCAGGGTGGTTGCAGCAAACTTAAAAGCTTCCTGAATTTGGCACCGGCATAAAACACTTGGTTTAATGCGGTAGGATGTGTTACTGCGTTATTGGCTACTTGCTGTGTGCAAGCCCTGCTCTGCTGGGTACTGTAACCACTATCGCACCCCTGCAGATGTCACTTCCTCTCTTACTAATGCACAAGGGTTCCCAGGAAACTAGGGCAGAAAATGCTGTTTCTCCCGGGTGTGGGCACCTTCTGCTCCTATTGATTCAGCCGAGTCTTGATCAGGATGTCTCCATGTCCCACAGCAAAGTATGGCTGTTTGTTGTGAGTGTTTACACACATGCCCTTCTTAAAAAGACAGGCTGCAAAAGTGTACAGTGAGATTGTGACTTAGGCTGTGTGTTTAACACCAGCTTTTAACAGCAGGATCTTAAAACCCTTTTTGGAAGTAGTTGTACATGGTAGTCCCATAGTAGGAAACGGCAAGATTAGCGATCGCGGTGGTTGCTGCACTAATCCCAGCGTTGCATGTTTTTTAGGTTATAACTGCAGACCTCCCGAAAGAGCAAGGTCAAAGAGAGGACGATAGCTAGCAGGAGTCTGGGCTGCCCACACTTGGGGTTGTGCACGGCATTGCGCTCTGCCCACCACCAACCCTCGATCATGACTCGCATCCACGGGGAATTCTGGGTCTGGGAAGCTTCCCCTGTCCTTTTGCTTCCTGGGGTGTGTGTGTAAGTTTCGCCTTTTGGAGTGCCATTTTTGAGTGCTCCAAAGTGAAATTAAACAGTATGAGCGCAGTTGCTACTCCCACCGCTGAGACCGCTCTTGGTGCTTTGCCGAGACGGAGGCTGCGCGTTCTCTAATAGACGGGAGTGGGCACATGGGTGAACATTGGTCCGGACTGGCCCGCATGATGGTCCTGTGATGCCCCAGGACTCTGCTGTGAGTGGGTGCTCCGTGACGCACGGGAATGTGTGTATCATGTGCTGAAGACACTCCTGGTGTGGGCTATCCTCTTGTTTATAAATATCCAACGTAACAAATAAAATTGGATTGAAACGTCAGGAAGATAAAGTCCAAAGTTTTGTTTTAAGGCTCATGGGGGTAGTATCCTCGTTGTGCTAAGCTATTGGTAAACTGCTCTTCCAGAAAACCCATCCCATTTATTCTGTTTATATTGTATCTGTGCTGAACACTTGCTGTGTTGTACAAAGTCTTATTTCCAAATATAGGCTGGTAATGAAGGTAGCCAGCTTGTGGGCTCTACACAAATTAGCCTTCAGTAGATCATTGTTAGTAGACTGGGGTTCAGCCTCTTGGAGAGTGGGACCGACACCCCTGGAAGTCTTTCAGGGAGGAGACGGGCTAGGAGAGCTCCAGTGCAGCAGAGAAGGCTCTCTGAAGGGAAGTGGTCCTCTCCACTCCTGAGACCAGTTGCTGAGATGCCCTAGAGCTGGGAGCCAATTGGGTGGGGTCCCTGCCTGGAACACTGGTAGACCATCTCAGGTTGAGGCCCAGATCAAGTGGGTCACATGCACCATAAGTCTGGTGACCTACACTACTGCTGCACAGTCGGAGTGTTACGTAGTGGCTGCCCATGAGCTCTTACACCCGCTAAAATTTGGAGAAACTGGGTTCTTGTACATAGAAGTCTGTCACTTTGGAATGGCCCTTCGGGATCTCCTTTGAACTGCAGTAAAGGCAACGATGTCCCCAGTGTAAAGTTAACAGGAACTGTGCTCCAGAAATAGACTAGGATTTAGGACCTGACCTCTTGGTGACTTTTACAGGCTGCCCTTTTTATTGTTTACTGAATAACATGGTGGAGATGCTCTGTTTTCTTGGTCATAAATTAGGACCCAATTCTAAATTGTGTGTTCATACACTCATTGCAGGGCTGGGCTTGGCTTCATCTCATTATCAAAGCAGCAGACTTAAGCAGGGAAGTTGAAGATCCACCCCCGTATTGATTCTGAAAGTTTTAAAATGGTTTTGGCTGTATTCTGGGAAACACTCCTGGTGACTTGAAGTTCTACATCTTGGGGCCTATCCAACCGCAGTCTGGTTGGATAGACCCCAGATGCAGCCAAAATGGTGACGAACCTAGATTTATGCAACCAGTTATCAGATTGGCTTAATGTTTTACTGCATTAACTCTGATCCAGCGAGCGAGCTTCACCATTTCTGAATTGGGGCATGGTAGAGGGTTGATTGTTGGTAAATTGCATTGGAGGGTTTCTCTTCCTCCTTGGGGGAGAAATGAATTGGATGCACCGCTATTGCTAAATACGAAACAAACAACTGAAACTGAATAAAACAGCGGGTGTAAGTTTCACACCATGTGCCTCTGTCTCATGTTTGTTGTATTTATGGAAATACCCATGGCTTGGAAGCTACCACGGATATAAAGCCGACAAGAGTTTCCTTCGTCTACAACATTGCCAACATAAGCCCTTTTCTGTCTGTCCCCTCTGTCAAAACTCTCATCCACGCCCTAGTCATCTCACGCCTCAACTATTGTAACCTCCTCCTCGCTGGCCTTCCCCGCTCTCACCTTTCTTCCCTTATCTCTGTTCAAAACTCTGCTGCCAGAATCATCCACCTAGCCCGTCGCTTTGACTACGTGCAGCCTCTCCTCTCTCCACTGGGTCCCTCTTCCTCAGCGTATTCTGTACAAACTCCTCGTCTTCACCTACAAAGCCCTTCACAACCTTGCTCCCCCCTACCTCTCTGCCCTGATCTCCCTCCGAACCCCTGCTCGAGCACTCTGCTGCTCCTCTTCCATCCCCTCCCTCACCCTCCACGCCTTCCCTGCTCCCCTAACTGCCTTCGTCCCTTCTCCCTCGCTGCCCAGCATGCCTGGAACTCCCTCCCTGCCCACGTCCGCCTGGCCCCCCCCCTCACACCTTCAAGTCCCTCCTCAAAACCCACCTCTTCTGCTCCGCCCTTCCTAACTCCTGCTAATCACCCCCACCCAGGATTATCCCCCACCTGCTATCTGTAAACTCCCAACTTACTGCAATCAAGCCAAGAACGTGTACCTGAGTTCTCGCATCCTCATGAATGTCACATCTCTTGTCTCTCCCTCTGTTCACCCATCCCTGTCTCTAGATTATAAGCCCTCAGGCAGGGACCGTGTCTATCTTATTCTTTGTAAAGTGCCAGGTACGTTGCGGGTGCTATATAAATGCTCATAATAATAATAATAAGAAGAAAGATCTGGATTTGTGGTGGCTTTCGTTGGTATTGTGATCAGGCTGAATATCAGCCCCTTTCTGCTAACTTGAGAAAACATGCAACAAAGCCAGTCTCTACCCCAATGATGGTACAATGCAAGATCTGATTTCAGCTAGTTCTTTGTGGAACTGCTGGTAGAAAACTTGACTGCTCCACTGATAGTTGCCCAGTAGAGATGCCATTCTGACAGGGCTGCTATTTATTTTATTTATTTATGAGATTTTTTACCCCACCTCTCCTGCTAAAAGCAGCTCGAGGCGGCTAACGAAAAAGCATAAAATACAATGATAAATATATTAAAACAATAAAACTATAATAAACCAACTGGGTGATGTCATAGATCAGACTGAACCATCCTAACCCACCCTCACGCATCTTCCCTAACCGAAAGCCTGGCAGAATAGCCAGGTCTTGCATTTGCGTCAAAAGAGAGGTCTGGGGCCAATTGAGCCTCTATTGGAAGGGAGTTTCACAGCCTAGGTGCGGCCACGAGAACGCCCTCTCCAGTGTCGCTACCCAGGAGACGGCTGGAAGGGTGCCCCTGGCAGACCTCGGGGCTGCTTTAGGGCCCAGGTAGTGAGGTGGTCCTACAGGTAGGTGGGGCCCAGATGGTTGAGGGCTTTATAGGTCAAAACCAACAACTTGAATTGGGCCTGGAAGACTCTAGGCAGCCAGTGCCGAGAATGGAGCACTGGTGTAATGTGCTTATGGTGACCCATCCCCGTGAGGAGGTGTGCTGTCATATTCTGCCCCAGCTGCAGTCTCCAAACCATCACTATGGGTAGCCCCACATAGAGTGTGTTACAATAGTCAGAGGTAATGAAAGCATGGATGATAGCGACCAGGTCGGAGTCTGAGAGATGACTGAAGCTGCCATAACAGGCAATATGCGCTCCTCACCACAATCTTCACCTGAACATCCAGGCGGAGCTGGGAATCGAGGAGCACTCTCAGACTATGAACCGGAGGGACCAATGGGGCACCACACCCACCACCTTACCCACCAACATCACCTCCTGACTTGTCGGGATTCAGCTTGTCGGCTTGCCCTCATCCAGTCCCCCACAGCAGCCAGACATTGGATAAGCACCGAGACTGCCAGGTCTGGGTCGGATGAAAAGGAGAGGTAGAGTTGGGTGTCATCAGCATATCGATGACACCGAATACCCAACCATCTCACGACATCGCCCAACAGCTGCATATACACATTGAACAGGAGAGGGGACAGAATAGTCCCGGGAAAATGAAGCATAATCCCCAAGCACCACCCATTGAGTTCTTCCGGCCAGGAACGAGCAGAACCATTTGAGAACAATTGTGCCCGGACCGGCCCCGCAAATGAGTCCTCAACATCTCATGGTCAACGGTATCAAAAGCAGCCAACAGATCTAACAAAATCAACAGGGTCGATCGATGGTATAGAAGTGAAATAAGCTATACAATCGTAAAAACACGTTTGCTGGTATAGCTGTGTTGTTTTCCTACCACCAGAGTAGTTATATTGGTACCAAAAGCAAGTGGCAAATATAGGACAAGAGATCAAATGCTGCAGACCACGGAGTTGAGGCAATCCTAACTAGGGAGTGCTTGGCTGCTGTTGGGTGCCTTGTTGGCATTGAGGTAGACATGGGTTTTGAGGACAGAATTGAAGTGCAGCGAGGGGGAACGTTAGCGTGCTGGGGTGACAGACTTACTAGGAATTCTTTCATGAGTAAATGCAAAGGTATCAAAACGTGGAGCATATCTTTGATGGACCTTCTTTGGGAATGTAATGAAAAAATGATCCATCTTGGTGTTGCCTACAGCTTATCTTGTTGGGAAAATGGTGATTTGTCTTTAACTCTTCAGTGTGGCTATTAGGCTGTTAATGCTACACTGGGGTTCCTGTATCATCATCATAAGCTACATTATAGATGTAGTTCTTGGAGGGCATTGGGATTCTTTTGGAATGAAAGGGGCTATATAAAAGTCCTTATCAGTCCAATATCTGGCAGATGATGAACCTTTGCCCTGGGTTTGCTGTTAATTTTGTTAACTCGAAACCTAAAAAATGAAAGTGGCTGCTTTGATAACTTTGTTTTTTTTAGGAGCTGTGTATAACCCTACTGAACCATTGAGTGTTTTCACATTGCTAATGTTTAGCTTCTATTTTTAGTCTTTGTTTGTCTAGACTGGCTTCTGAACAGATGCAAAACATCCACATGCATTCACCCTCCTGTTAGTTGTTTGGAGAAAGGAAACTCGGGCCTAGTCCATGCTAGGTGTTTGTATTGGCTTAAGCCCTCCTAATTTGGTTCAAGGATGCAATTGTTCACCCACGATTTTCTCTTCAACCACCTCAGCAGGGCTATTTCTCTAACCTGCCAAAGCTCAGTCATTTTACCTATGTGTGTGAACGCTATGGTGCGTTCTGATGAACAATGCTAACCTGAAGGAACCGCTTCAGTTTAATTAATTTAATTTAAAACATTTCTGTCCTGCCTCTCTTGCCGAAGTGACTCAGGGCGGCTCACATTCAATAAAAAACAGTAATAAAAAAATAAACAAAAAACCATGCAAAATCATAACAGCATAAAATCATCTGTGGTCCGTGCAAAAACCCACCCCCGAGTCCTAACCCATCTCGTCCTCCCCCCTGTCAAACATCTGATGGAAGAGCCAGGTCTTACGTCGGAAGGTGAGAAGATTCGGTCTGAGGCAGACCTCCACTGGGAGGGCACTCTAAAACGATGATGCGGCCGCCAAAATCACGGGACCTCCAGAAGGGCACTCCATGACAACTGCCGGGTAATTGAAGTAACGACTCTGCTTTGGTACTGTTCCCAAGCCAATGTAGTTACTTTGCAGTCTCCCCCAATGGTCATGACAGACCATGTTTCTCCTTTTTACTTTGATGTAAAGAGTTCACACTACAGCTACTTCAATGTAAAAGGCAAAAGGGCGTATGCACACAATTTCTCTTTCAAATCTCTTCAGCTTAGAGTTCTTGATGTGTGAAATGATTCAGGAGTAAAAGCGATTTAAGGCTTAACTACATTGAAGTAGTTGTTTATCCAAACATGCCTCAAAGGTCTTGACAAACTGCTACTTGTATACCTGTGAGCTGCAGCATCTTTGTCAATACTTTCAGCATCCTTGTAGGCAATAAGTGATCTTTGGGGAGCTGTATAGGCGCTATGTGAATACAGGAACTAGTTAAACTAGGAACTTCCTTAAACTAGTTTAAACTGACTCAAGCTGTAGCATTAAATTGGCCAGAGTTCCCGTAACAGCCATAAACATCACTGGATTTTCTGCATTTACTCACCAAAGTACTGGACTTAATAGCAAAGTAGCAAGGGTGTGAGCTCTTGGCTGCTGTCATTTAACACAAACCTATAACTGAATCTTCCTGAACTGTGTGGGATGGGAGCCAGAACTAACTGGTAACGCCTTTGCTATCTTCTGGAAAATTGTGCGATCATGCTAATTGCATTAAACCGGATCTAACAGCTGCCTTGAATAGCAGACCAACAACTTGTTCAGAAACTGGAAATTCACCTTCATGCATTTTAATCGGATTCCAGTTGCCACTCTGCCATTTCCCACGCTTCAGTTCCGATCAGATTTTCAGTGGTTGATCTCTCAAGAACTACTAGCGCTAGAACCTTGCAGTCCATCATCTAAAAAGCCAGGAGTCCCAACTTTCAAAGAGGGTGAAGTGTTTAATCTCTTTTGAGGACTGACTGAACTGTTGGATGCTGTAAAAATGTCGGAATTGAAGTGGTTACAGAAGGGAGGCAAGACGTTTAAAGCAATTGTCGGAATTGCTGCTTTGATGTAAACATTTCTTGTGCTGGCCCTGAAACTTCTTGGTTCTACAATTTGTTAGAAGGGCAACAGTTTCCTTTTACTCCCTGAAAGCCAAGTCCCCATGCTACTGCCTACATTGGGAGCAGTTGCCATCTCCATTGTCGAGCTCCTATTAAATGGAGAGGGGGTTGACTGGGAAATATCCCCAAATTCGGATGTTTTCCTGCGTTTAACTGGGCTGTTGCTGGGCTTCTTATGGAGGACAGTCCTTGAGGCCATATTTATTTATTTATAAAAAAATTCTATCCCACCCCTCCTGCCCATAGGGCAGCCCGGGGTGGCGAACAACAAAGATAAAACAATTTAAAAGTTAAAAAATTTATCATATATGCACGGAAACGACCCCCCCACCCCACCTCCTCACCAAAGGCCTGGAGAAACAGCCAGGTCTTACACAAACGTCGAAATGACAGGCGAGTGGGGGCTAACCAAGCCTCCTCCGGGAGCGAATTCCACAGCACAGGGGCAGCCACCGAAAAAGCTCTAACATCGGTGGTCACCCACCTCGCCCGCGGAACCTCCAAAAAGGCCCCCCCGGATGATCTCAGAGGGTGCACAGGCACATGGGGAGTGAGGCGATCCCGCAGATAAGCCGGGCCCAGGGCTTTAAAGGTTAAAACCAGCACCTTGAACTTAGTCCGGTGCTTTATAGGCAGCCGGTGCAGAGCCCGGAGCACAGGTGTCATGTGCTCCCTGCGGCCCGCCCCAGTAAGGACCATTCTGCACCAGCTGCAGCCTCCGGATCAACTTCTCGGGCAGCCCCACGTAGAGCGCGTTGCAGTAATCCAGTATCGAGGTGATGAAGGCATGGATGACAGTGGCGAGGTCAGAGTCTGAGAGAGATGCCCGAAGCCGCCGGACAAGATGTAACTGTTGAAACGCACTCCCCGCCACGGGCACAACCTGAGATTCCAAGCTGAGCTGTGAATCCAGGAGCACACTCAGATTCCGCACTTGAGAGACCATGGGAGGGCGAACCCCCCAACAAGAGGGGATTCAACCGCCCCCAGACCCCCCAAGCCCTCGCCAACCAACATCACCTCCATCTTGTCAGGATTCAATTACAGATGGCTCAACCTCATCCAAGCCCCACAGCCGACGGGCACTGTGAAAATTAGGAGACTGCATGGCCTGGATCGATGGAAAAAGAGAGGTAGAGCTGAGTGTCATCAGCATACTGATGACACTGCATGCCCTGAAACCCTCTCACAATCTCCCCTAACGGCTGCATATAGATGTTAAAGAAGAGGGGGGACANTAAGGTCCCAGGGAGAAGACGTACACTCCCCCAAGACCACCTGGTGAGTTCTTCCGGCCAGGAATGAACGAAACCAGTCCAAGACCGTTCCGTCAATGTTGGCACGGTCCCACAGGCAAGTCACCAACACCTCATGGCCGACTATGTCGAATGCAGCTGAAAGGTCTAGCAGGACCAGTAAGGTCTGAAGACCCTGGTCCAATGCCAGACGGAGATCGACAACAAGGCCACCAATGTAGTCTCTGTACCATACCCAGGCCGAAAACCAGACTGAAAGGGGTCCAGGAAACCGGTGCAGTCCAGAGGTTCCTGGAGCTGCCGTGCTACAGCCTGTTCAGTAATCTTCCCTAAAAAGGGGAGGTTAGAGACCGGCTGATAACTGGCAGGAGCTTCAGCGTCAAGAGATGGTTTCTTGAGCAGGGGCATAACCACAGCATCTTTCAGGCACCCTGCCCTCCCGAAGGGAGGCACTAACCACCCCAGCCAGCAATGGCTGTAACGTCCCCTGGCTGGGTTTCACCAGCCAGGATGGGCATGGATCTCGTTCACAAGTGGTGGCACGAACAGATCCCAACAAGGACTCCACATCGGCAGGTGACACCATCTGAAACCGATCCCATAAAACAGGACAGGACGGGCATCCATAGCCCCAAGATGATCCTCTGCAATAAATGTGGTACTGAAATCATGGCGGATGCGAGCGATCTTATCTACAAAGTACTCGATAAACTGGTCACAGCGGTCACTGGATTGCTCCAGGTCCAGCTGGAAGCAGGCAGGACTGACCAAACCTTTCACCACCTGGAAAAGCTCCGCAGGACATGACTTTGCAGATGCAATGAGGACAGCAAAGAACATTGGCAGCATGAGGTTTGGACTAGTGGAACAACTGAAAGTTTTGCATGTTTAGTGAGACATTGATGGGAATAATTTAAACTACTTGACTTCCCTGTTTCGAAATCTATTACGCGAGCTGTCAAGGAATGGGCAAATCTGACTGAAACACTGAACTTTTAAATGAGAACGTTTAGATCTTGAGGTAGCAAAGTAGGTGGTGGGTCATGTTGGGTATGTGCGACCGCTCAATCAAAGGTGGCTCTACCGTTTCCTCCTTTCCTTCCTCCCTCTAATACCAATTTAGATGCGTAGCGTATGTCAACAAGCTCTTTGTGAAGCTGTGGCCTAAACAGTGTTGTTTTGGTAAGAAGCTGTTAAGTTTGGCTAATAAAAGGGAAACCCTGGGGCAGAGTGCCAGGATGTACGAACGTAATGGAACGGCTTGTCCTTTGCACCTGGGTCTGTAGCAGCCTGGATAGACTCCTCTGCTAACAGAGTGATTTAGCAACGAGAGAACAACTGGAACTTGACAATGCTGTACGGTTGTGCTTGAATGGAAGCCAAGTGCTGCATGCGTATCAAATGTGCCTGTCTGTCATCAGACCGCTAACCCCCCCCCCCCCCCAACCTGGTACTGTACACAGGGTTAACGCAGCCACTCCTGGGGCTGCGTACAACTTCAGCAGCTTGGCTGGCTTCTTGCTGAGTCAGCTGAAGGGAGCCAGAAGGATATTGGTTTGGATAAAGGGCTCCCTCTAAGCCAGGCCTGGTCCCTTTTAGAGACAGCGTGCGTTTTGCTTTGCGTGTGTGGCAAGGGAGGGACTGTAATGTGCTGACCTTCTAGTAAATGCAAACTGCTGGCTAATGTTTGTGCTAGTTTGATCCAGACTCGAGTAGAAGGCTTGGTAGCAGAGCGCGGTGCCAGGAAGGGCAGTGGTGACACGATGCGGCAGGAGATGGTTCTGTTTGCAAGGCTCCCCAGGGGCTTATTTTTTTGTAATTAAACTGCGTTCAATGAAACCAGCCAGTGCTGGAAACAGCACTGATCTGGAAAGCCCCCTCCGTGCCACTTTATGGCCTTTGTTTTCTGGCATTTTATGATGAATTTATGGCACCATGAATCAATGTGATTTAAAGCAAAACTCTCTGCCAGAACGACTCCTTCCCATCTGGTTGAGAGATCTCGTTAGCTGTGGCCGGCCTTCTCTCGCTGCCAGTTCCAGAAATGTTATCGACCATTCCTCTCTATGGCTCTTACTTCTCCCCCATTTGTTTTCCTGGTTATCAGCTCAGTGTGTTCTCTCTGGCAGGGCGTGCACTCCTCCTGTATGAGCATTGCCAGTTCTCTGAATTGAAGGTGGGAGGGGGTGAGTCAAGGCTATGCTCCTAAATAGTCCTACAGACATTTCTTTCCTCCAGGATGTAAATTTTTTGTTGTTGGCTTTTTTCCTCAAGTGGTAACTATAGCTGAATCCCCAAAACAGATCCTGGTATGGAGGCCAAAATAGTTCTGGCATAATTTAGAGAAGCCAAAGGACTTGGTGATTCCTGCTACACGTTTGGGTAATTGGTGTGACTATCTTGTTTTTTGTAACCGAGTTGACCCTCAGCAGACATACTGGTGCAGGTGGCTGTACAATGGGTGGGGAACCTTTTCCCTCCCAGTACAAACTTCCCAGTTTGGATAGGAGTTGGTGTGGGAGTGCAAAAGGGATGGACTCAGGAAGGGGGGGGGGCGAGGGCCCAGATAATGAATTTCTGCCATGAATCCATCCCCTGTCCTCGTGTCAATGCCTTTATCTTCACTCCCTTCCCCCTGAGCTCACTCCTTCAGTTCTTGAGGGTAGGAACTGGATCCAGTAAACTCGAAAGGGAGCAAATAAAGACTAGGTGCGAGTCGCCTTTGGCCACCAGACCCGAGGTTTCCCATCGGTGCAGACGAAGAACTGAGAGGTAACTCTACAGTAGTTATCTGTAGAGGTGAAGGCTGAGTTTTCCCAAGTGGATGCATTTGGTAATGCCCTTTCTGTGATAATCAAGAGAAAATTACACTAAACGATTTGCTTGCTCTTGCTGTTTTACCCCTTTCCACACCTCATTCTGAAAAATGAGTAAAGGTCTGTGCGAACCCAAGTTCACTTATATTTGGATGCTGATACCACTTTTTTTTTTTTTTTTTTAAGTTGTCCTTATTGGAGACTCTGGAGTAGGAAAAAGTAATCTTCTCTCTCGATTCACTCGCAATGAGTTTAACCTGGAAAGCAAAAGCACCATTGGAGTTGAGTTTGCCACGAGAAGCATCCAAGTCGATGGAAAGACAATAAAGGCTCAGATATGGGACACAGCAGGGCAGGAACGATACCGGGCAATCACGTCGGCGTAAGTGGTGTGCTAAGGATTCTTCTCTGAAGCCAGTGAGAATGTGGTATCAAGGCAGCAGGACATTATTTGTAATATAACAAGGGTTTTTACTTTTAGGTGTTGTCCTTCCTTAATTTCCTGGGATTAAGGCTTGATCTTCCCGTAATAGGGAAGGCTGAGACTAGAGTTGAACTAAGACTGTTGAAGTCCGAGTACTTTATAGGCCAACATCAAACAATTCTAACATCCAAATGCTATAGCGAAGGCATTTTAAACTTGTTTTTGGAATACTACCTGGCTTATTGATCACACGTGTCCCTCTTCCATGTTGGAAATCTCATGTTGCTTGGGAGGGATTCTTGGTTTTTAGTCACTGGTCTTGTCAAGTAATTCTTAATACTATCAAATACCCCAATGCATATGGGAAAACTATGTGGACTAGTAGTTGGAACATCCCAGTTCTGAATAGGGCTTGCGCTGTTGGGACACTTGAGATAGAAGCCTAAGACTCTTCCATCTGGCCTTGGCCAAGCCATCTCCTTCAATTCTTCATTTGTACAGGGTTTAAACATGACCAACGTGGAAGATCTTTGAGATCTCTCTTAATGTAACCATCCTTTAGTATAGTGTGTAATATTTGCTTCTCCTTTAACCTAAAATTATAAATCCGAATAATTCGCAAGCTAGAATTCTCCATGAGCATAATTCTTGCTTTGGTGGAAACTTTCTTAGTGTCAAGCAACTAAAATTGGAGCTCCTTACTGCCAATGAGTGTGTAACTGAACTTGAGCTTTGGTCTGGTCCGAGACCGGCTATGGCAGTCGACTGCAGGAATGGCTTATCAGATGGAATAGTTTGTCTCAGCTAGTTAGACACACTCTGCATCATAGTGGAGACTTAATTGCTTACTCAGGAATGTGTGTTTCTGCCCACAGATATTACCGTGGGGCTGTCGGGGCTCTGTTGGTTTATGACATTGCCAAGCACCTGACGTATGAAAACGTAGAACGATGGTTGAAAGAACTGCGGGACCACGCCGACAGCAACATTGTCATTATGCTTGTGGGCAACAAGAGCGACCTGCGTCACCTGAGAGCTGTTCCTACGGACGAGGCCAGAGCGTTTGCAGGTGTGAAGATTTCCTACAACCGGAGACCCATGGTTCTGCGCATAACTTCCTGATAACTCTGCTTGGGGAGTCACATTCTTCTTAGCCTAATGTCCTTTGGAACAAAAGGGCAAGCTGCTGCTGCCTGCCATGTCTGCTGGACACCCAGCAAGCAGCAATGTGGTTGTGTGTGTACACCCTTCATCCCAATTACCGGGAAGCTGCATGTGGCATTTACTGATGCCATTTCATAGACTGGCCAGAGAGGCACTCGTATTTAAGGAAACCATTTTAAGCCCAGATCTGCCATCTGCAACAACAGCCAGATTTAGTTGAACTAATTCTCCATTTCTTATGTGGGAATACTGCTGCCGCCCCCACCCCCATATGCAGGCTTTATTTAGACTTTGTAATAGTAGAGACAGGACCGAGTAAGCAAATACATGGATGCTGACTGTTTTGGCTTAATAACTTGTTTAGAGCTGTCGGTGCATACCCCCAAGTCGAGCGGTAAGGCCTAGTTAATTAAACAAGAGCTTTCTCTCTCAAAGGTCATGTGTAATTAAGTTCTGGCACCATCGGGCATGACGTGAAATTGTTGTCTTCATAAATTTAACAGGCATGCATCATTTCAAGAAATGCTGCTTCTGTGTCTGAGGGGGGATTCAGGTTCCTTGTAGTAAAAATGGAAAATTCCCGAATTGCACCATTTGTAAGCCAAGATAGTATTTTCGTTGGTAGTTAGAGGATGTTGGCTTTTATGCTCTCAGTTAATGAGAGAGCCCCTTTGATAGCTTCATTAAAACTTCTCATGTCAAAGGTGCGGTTTTGCAACACTTCATGCAACATTCTTGATTGTCTAGGGTTGAGTAAATGGAAGAAACAATTATGAGGAATACTCTTTAAAAATGGAAAGAACTAAAACCAACTTCCCCTGAGTGAAGAATTCTTTCCTGAAGAGATTAAGTCCCTGATGCCCAAGGGACACTAAAATGTGAGGTGTCCTAGAAATGCTTTCCGTGTTGTGTTTATATAGCACTAGCAATGTACCTGGTGTTTGTCATCCATTATAGACAGGTCCCTGCCCCACTGGGCTTACAATGTAGGAGAGACAGGAGGAGAGATGAACGGGAGGTGAACAGAGGAAGAGACAGGGATATGTCCATGTAATTGTTAAGCTTCAAGTGCACGTGCTTAGCTTAGTTACGGGGGGAAGGGAGCCTAAGAAAATTGGAGAGGAGACTAAGGGAATGTCATATTGAAAATTCACATAAAATTCCCTCAGGTCTTACCCCCTTTCATCTCAAATTACAGAATATTGACCTGAAATACTCAAGGATTTTGCTGTTTTTCTTGGTTCTTTTTCATCTATTCCGTTTTGACTCAAATTTCTCAATTCCGAAATAGGGTTCACTGGTGGAATGTCCCATGTGGGCTTAGCACGTACCTACCCACCTCCAGTCTGATGGAAACGTGGAATTTTTCCCCATGACTCTGCAACATCCTGACCTCTCAGATTTGGGAGAGATGGAACCATGGGTGACTGTCTTCAAGAAATCCCGTTTCAGGGTTGCTGTGACAGAGGGTTTTGGAATGTAGGGACTTGGCAAGGGAGAAATTAAGGGGGCAAGGACCGTGGAGGCCACTACCCCCTCGTTTTGAAGGTGCTGTCTTCTGCCTGCTACGTGTCAGTTCTGATCAGCAATGTACGAAACCTAGCATTGAGTAATGGTTTTTCCTTTAGAAAAGGAAAACTCAGTTCTTAAGCTCTGCTCACAAGCCCCTCAACGTATCCACTACAATAAATTCAATCTTGTCTGTGCGGCCGGACTGTTGGAGAGGTAACGTTTAATCCCCAATCTGCTTCTTTGTCTTTTCTCTCCCCCCCCCGCCCAGAAAAGAATGGCCTGTCATTTATCGAGACATCTGCTCTAGACTCCACAAACGTTGAAGCTGCTTTCCAGACTATTCTGACAGGTGAGCCTTGTACTGCGTTGTGTGTGATAGAGATCTGCTGTTCAGATAAGAAACGACTGCTCAGGTGCTGCTTTGCCATTGAAACACTAGAATTCTCTTGGATTTAGGGGCTAAAAGGCATATTCTCTAGCCCGGGAGTGCGGGGAGCTTTTCCGTCCCGCGGGCTGCTTTGAGAGTTAGGACAAGTTCTGCAGGCTGCATTGGGTGTACTTAAGGGGTTTACTTGGGAAGAGGAAGGCCCAGATCCTGGATTTTTCCCGTCTCCTTGTGTGCATGCCCTCCTCTCTGCTCCCTTCCCCTGAGCTCACTCGTGATGCTTGGAGGTAAGAACTAGATCCAGGGGCCAGATTCTGGGACTGGAAAGGGATCAAATAAAACTCGCCCTGGGCTGCATGTGGCCCTGGGCCTGAGGTTCCCCATCCCTGAAGTAGGGCGTGGATTGGTCTGGTCACTCACCCATGAACGCATGCCCTGAGCCTGCTCTTTCAGGGACTGGATCTATGGGTCCGATCCAGAATTGAAAAGGGGACAAACAAACTGCCTGCAGGTCGGATTTGGCCCAGGAGGCTAAGGTTCCCCACCCCTGCTCTAGCCTGCTTCATCAATGCGTAGGAGTCGGAAGCTTACCCCGGCTCTCCCGTGGGCAGTTCTCTCGGTGCAAGTTGTCTGGAACTGGCATAGCTGGTGTCTCCTTTGAAGCTCAGCACGTGGCAGCGTGAAGGGAGGGTACGGGCGTACGTTTCTAACCAGTCTGGAGAGATGGCGACGTCTGGCACGTAACCAATCCCACAGTTGTGGGCTGCAGCCTGCTCCCTCGTGATACTCTTGCCATGGCTGCCCCAAGCTGCCTTCACAGGCTAAGAAATCTAGGTAAATAAATAAATGGCACCCAACATACTCGAGTTCCTGCCAGGGCTAGCAGTCAAGAGGTCATTTTTTAAAATGGACATTGCTTTGCACTTGTATTACTGAGCCGCCTCCTATCCTAGATCGGTAGACACCAGTAGCCGTTCAAATGTGCTTTTTATCTGGGACGGAGCTGAAATGAGTACCTGCAAAAAAATTAAATGGGTATGCCTGTTGGAATTATGGTACCAGAGTTGACCTGGTAATGTTGGGTACTAATGGTACCCGGTTAGTACCTGACGGACGACTTGATGTACCGATTTACCGACTTCCGGTACTGAAAATGGTTGGTAAAATAGAAAATTGGTAACTCTGATACCGGGTAATTGGTTGCCTGACTTAGTATTCGGGTTCCAATCAGGCACCTGGCAGACTGCCCGAAATTGCAGGTATTGCTGGCTGGTAGGAAATGTACTACCCATTGTGCTCTAATCTGGAAACCTTCAGTGTCAAGGACAGGGAATTGAACTCACATTCTTCGACCCAGGGAGGTTTTTAAAGAGACAATCTCTCAGCAGCTAGGCTGGAGTGCAGTAATAGGAGGTGGCGACTGCTTCATTCAACATTGATGACGTGCTTCATTCAACATTGATGGTGTGCCTTTGAGACCACTCCCGAGGCAGGACAGTTACTTACTTGAGCTGAAATCTGCTGTTAGCACGACGCTGACCTAAGCAGCTCTCCAGGACTCCTAGCTAGCAACCGCTTTTCATTAAAACCGGACATCTGTCTTGGGGACCTTCTCTTGGTTCCTGGGAGGGATGTGGCTCTCTTAGCAGCCAGATCTGTATGGCTCATAAAGATCTGTATATGCTCAGGACAGATTGCCTCGTCATACATTTTTTGTTTTGGAGGAAACTTGCTGCAATAAAACTTCTATTAAGCCTCAGATTACACGATAAAACGTGCTTTGCCTACCCCCAGTCTGTTGGCACTCCATGTGGTAGCGAACTATCAATTTTACAACTGGGGAACTGAGAAAGGAAGGCTAGCAGACTTGTCCGCACCAAGAGTTGGCTTTAACCCCTTTTGTGCTGATTCGATTTCTGGTCTAATCAGTCATGCTAAAGGTTTCGAATCAGCTGGCAGGGGTTGCTCTGAACTCATTTACTTAAATCAAAAGCCTGCTCCCTCTCAAAGGTTCAGAGCGGGTAACAATAGAAATTGAAAGTCAAATAAAATATATAAACCTCAGGTTGGTTCTGCCTGATGTTTTATAGTGTCTTACAGTATTTTATAATGTTTTATGTGTTTGTTTATTGAATTGGTTTTATTGACTTGTTGCAAGTCGCTCAGAGTTGCCCATGTGGGCAAGAGGAAGCAGTTAAATATAATGAAGTAAATGAAATAAATATGAATTATCCCTGCTTGCTTAACACCCTGGCCAAATAAGAAAGTTTTGCATTTCTTCTGGGAGATGCTCAGGCTGTGATGAACCTCTAGGAAATAAAGACAACTAGTAAAGTGCTATCTTTTATTGGGCCTACTACAATTGGTGGAGGTAGGCAAGCTTTTGGATCCCGCAGGGTCCTTCATCGGGCAAGTCCGGGGCTAGTTTTGTAAGTCCAGACTTGCTTGATGAAGGAAGATGTGAGGTCTGAAAGTTTTCATATACCTCCTTCAACTGTAGTTGATCCAATAAAAGATACCAGTTTACTACTTTTGTCTCCATTGCCTATATTTGGGACAACATGGCCAACCCTACTTTCTCTACTGAACCTCTAGGGGGCGTTCCAAAGTTGTGGCTTCGCTGCTTGGTGCGTCAATAGAGTTTCCAAGAGGTCAGTCTCTGCTGGCCCTAGGGGTCATGATAGAACATGATGGAAGGAAGCGGCCTTTCACATACGTAGGGCCCAAGCCATTTAGTGCCCATCAGCGCTGTAGGGTAAGACTGAATATTGGCTGTTGTCCTGCTTGACCTACTTCTGATTCCACCTCCGGATGTGTGGGGTGGAAGGCAGCATCAGAAAGATGATAGCAAGGTTTTTTAACTTCTTCTCCCTATCCCTTTCAAATTTCTGACAGATTAGCTAACTCCAATAGCTTTGACGTACGAAAATGGGGGTGGCCACCAATTTGTACAGGATTATTTAAATCTCAGTATTCACTTACCTTTGCATACTCTGGGGGTGGAGAACCTTGGCCCAAATGCAGCTCATGGCTAGATTTTGTGTCCCCGTTTTCCAGTTCCTGGATCCAGTTCCTACGCCCAAGCGCTGAAAATCTGAGCTCAGGGTAAGGGAGCAGAGATTTATTTCCTTATTTATATAAGCATTTATTATCCTGCTCCCTCTTGCCTCAGGCAATTTGAGGCAGCTTACAAAAAATAAAACACCCAATATAGGGACATAACCCCCCCCCCCCCCAAAACCCGTATCCCAACCCAATCGCTTGTTGGAACAACCCGGTGTTACGCGGCGAGTGCGCGAGGTTAGGGCATGAGGGGGGGTGGGCGCGAGGGTAGGGGATGGATCCAAGGCACAGATCCATGATCTGCCCCCCCTTTTTTTGCGCTGAGTGCACCCCTTAAGTAAACCCGAACTTCTTTGCAGCTCTTGGAGCTTCTACTATTTTCAAAGTGGCTCATGCAACTGAAAGGAATTTCATTCCCGGCATATGCTATAAAAGTGTGCCCCCACATCCCAAGCAGAGTACTTTCTGCTTAGCCCTGCCTTCGCTGTCAGGAAGGTCAAGGTGCTCTGGGCACATATGTTAATGCTTGGCTACCTTTACTGCATCAGTTCGGGCAGCCAAAGTCTGGAAATACTCCGTTATAAAACCCCAAACAGGCAGCGTGCTATGTATAAACGGGTCACGTTCTGCCTTTAGTTCCTTGTTGTGCCATACGGTTCCATAACGGCATTGGTGGAATTCTGAAGTTGGCTAGCGCCAGGCTATCTTGTCTTACCTTCCCGGAGCCATGTGACGATTGGGTTTGCTGTTAACGTTACCATGGCGAAGCAAATTACCTCTGAGGAAATGGCTAGATGAACAGGAGCTGTTTTGAAAGCAGCCGGGACACTCTCGCCCCACACCTGCTTTCTTCCTGAGGTTATTTTGGCCTCTCACTAGCGGTTGTCTGTGCAGGAGTACTAAGCACAAGAAACCCAAGCGATGTAGAACTCCTTGCCTTTGATGTTTCTTGGACAGTTGTTTGAACTAGACCTTCCCACGAAATCTGGCCGTTCTGCCTTGTTCTCTTGTGGTGGCATTTGGAATATAGAGCTCGGAGGCTAGCTGGTGATCTCTCTCTTCTGAAGGGTTCCCGGTATGATTGAGAGAACACTTCCCTTGATTAGAGGGCGTGAAGCTTGCCCTCAGCGGGAAATCCCGTTTCAGGCAGATAAAACGAGGTAAATAATGCATTAGCAGCAGGTTTGCGTCCATCCACACTGCAACTGGCAGGGGAAAGATGACTGTTCTGCCAGGAAACCTCTCGGTAACCCTGATCACGTGGCTTTCTAGTCGAGAGCTACTCCTACTTCTTTAATGTCCCCTTGCTGTACTCATTGTCACCATACCCTGCATGTCTGAATTACTTCCTCATGGGTTATGTCCCTAGTATCTAATAGCGCATGGTGTTTTTTTCTTGGCTGGGCAGCAGCTAGGTTTATCTCCCAAGTTGAATAGGGACCCTAGCAAACCTCTTAAACCAGATGTATTCTGCCAGCAACGTGCCTGCCTCTGACCAATCATTGGAGATGGGTCCCTGACGCAGGGGGCTTGCAATCTAGGGGAGATGAGGGAGAGGGATACACAGTTGTGAAACGGAGAAGTTGCGGATAGTCTGAACAGAACGAGCAAGCTGTGAGCAGAGCTAGGGAAAACCTGATGGAAATAGTCGTTTTTTTAAAAAGAGGGATTTGAAGGCAGGGAGGGAGCGGAGTAGGTCAGCTGGAGCTGGATGCTTGCTGCTCTTCCTCCAGTCTGGGAAACCTTATTGTGAAGCAGATTCCTGATTGCTGCTGGCTTCTAGCATCCAGTCAGTTAGCGCATGGCTTCATGAGCTGGTATCGCAAGCACTGCTGGCCTGTCTAGTGCACCGAATGCTGGTGGCTAGGCTGGAAAATTGCTCTTAAGACCCGGGTGTGATGGGCCGGCCGGGTAACGTCAACCCCTGCCCCAGGGTTAGGTCCTAGCCGCCTGGAAACTGCAGCACTTGCTTGTCCTGCTTTTGGGAGCTTATAACGGTTTTCTGTTTGAAGTGAGTTATACCGGGCCCTCGAACTTGCTCTCCCGGCATTTCTTTTCGATGCAGTGTCCTCAGGATAGATGAAGCGTGAGGAATATAAGCTCTGAAGGCTGCATATAAGGTGGGGGTGCACTCGGGCGTGAGAGGGGAAGAGAGTCCAGATCATGGATCTGTGCCATGGATTTGTCCTTGTGCTGCACGATGCCCTCCTCTCTGCTCCCTTCCCCCCAAGCTCAGTCTTTCAGTGCTTGGGGGTAGGAACTGGATCCAGGGAGCCAGATTCGGGAACTGGAAGGGGCCAAATGAAAATGAGCTGTGGGTCGCATTGGGCCTGAGGCTCCCCGCCCCTGGGCTACAGATGCAGAGTGAGCTTGGCTGATCCAAGTGTATAGATTGCAGACCCATAACCTTTCCCCCCTTTTGCAGCAGATGATGGAAATGGAATTTGTACATTTCCTTCTGTTAAAGCTGGTGAGCTAGAGGAGGCCTTAGTCGCTGCTGTAATAAAAATGATAACTAGCAGCACTAGCTGTGATCAAGGCCACACGGTCCAGGAACACACAGACCACTGCTGCCACCCAGAGATGCCCTAGATTGGCAGGGCAGTGGCGGAGACGGATGCCTAGGCGAAGTGACTTGGTCAAGGTCACCCGGAGGTCAGTGGCAGAGATTGCACCCGGACTGTGAAGAGTGTTGCCTCTCTCATGGTGTGGGCTCAGTACGTCCACCCAGTCCTTCGTGCGTTTCTGCCCACATAACTCTCTTGCTCTCTTCTCTTTACACGCCCCTTCCCCCAAAGCGGGTGCTTCCATACTTCATATTTTGCCACTTTCAATGTGAGCAAAATCCCCCTCACTTCCCACTTAAATCATACACCTTTTGGGGCTTCCCCTTTTGTAAAGAGATCAGTGTCAGGGTGGCCCTGCTGTCGGGAGCTGCTGCTTCTGCCACAGCCACCCCTCGAGTGGCTGGCTGCCTTTAGAGCAGAAATTGCCCCGTTACACAGTGATGCCTTGGGCACTCCTCGAATAGGGCCTTTGGGTTTGGTGGTTGGATTGAGTATAAAACCCTAGCGAAGACGTGCAGGAGGAGAGAGCAGCCCATACGGATTGGCTGGCCTCCGACAGGTGACGACCCTTGCCCTGCCCATTCAACATCAGGGGAATTGCTAATGCAGAATGGAGGCGGTAGTTTTAGATCTCTCATGAAGATGCAGCTAAACGTTGGCACCAAACGAGGGATGAATAATGCATCCCTTGGAGTACTTGCTTGAAGGCTGCGATATGGTGCCACCGATCTTGATTAGCTGCAAATCTCTGCTCGCTGACGAGGAGCCGACTGTGTCTATTGGCGCCTGAAGCAGCGGCGTTGGGGAGCCTTTTCCCTCCCAGCGGCTGCTTTGAGAATTAGTACGAGCTCGGAGGGCCGTGTGCAAGTTGGCAATGGGGGTGCATTCAGGAAAAGGAGGGCTTGGATCTCTCTCCCCTATCCTTGTCTGCATGCCTTCAGCTTTGCTCCCTTCCCCTGAACGCAGTCTTTCAGTGGTTGGATCCAGGGACTGGAAAGTGGCCACTATACAAACTGGCTGTGGGCCGCCTTTTGCGGTTCCCTGCTCCTGGCGTAATGTTTTAGCAGGGCTGCTTGGAAATGCTGCTCCTTGAGGGACTGTTTCCATCTGAATTTAACTTGCTCAAGTGCTACGGGTGAGTTATTAGCTGGGTTTTATCAAATAAAGGGTCACATCCTGCCCATGGCTACACATCTCTGTTCTGACTTCTGTGGGGACAAAGCATAGGGGTAACATCTGGATGAAATTAGGTTGATCTCGGCCCACAGGGGTTAGATCAAAGTGCAAGTGTATAACCACGTTTTGTGTGCGCCACATGGTTTGGGGGTTTTTAGAGAGTGCTCTCTTGAATAGGTCTAAATTCTAGCAGTGCTCTCAGAAAGCCCTAGCCGCGATCTACAGACCACTCGTTCCAGAGAAGCATGGGCTACTCCTGGAGTAAGTGGTCTGCGGATCAGTCAATTTTCATTGCAGAGTTCTAGCGACGTTGAATTTCACTGGAAGTGTGCACCCCCGTTTCCAGCCCTCGTGACAGCGAGCACAGAGTTGATCGCAGGTATTGCTTCGAAAGTCACGGCTAAAAACTCAGTCTGAAATTAGAAAGCAGGGGAGAGTTCAGCTGCAGAGTTCAGGGGAAATGCCACCTGGTAGCTGAGCGTGTTTTCTACTGAGCCTATCGTAATATTGTCTGTTTGGGAGAGACTGGGCATCCGTCACTCCCGATTGCTCACCTTGCAGTTCTTCCAGACCCTAATGCTGTGTCTGCAGGGACTGGCTGTAATTACACCCGAGCCCTGGGTTTGTTTTTTTTTGGGGGGCTATGCAGAGTTGCACTTTTGCCAATCATGCTTCCTCAGAATTTGAAGTCCGGCTTCCCTCTGACTGCATCTGCTGGTGCTTTCCTAGGCAGTGCCCTCTTTTCCAGCATCAGTTGATGACTGGGACACCAGGACTTTGCGTCAGCTGCTGAATCAGAAATTGCCACATGTGTTCAGCCCCAGAGCAGCAAATGTCCTGTTTACTGCCTTATCCGCCCGTGGTTGCTCAATGTTCCTGTGTTGAAATGAAGTTTCTCTAAACAGTTAGCTCTTGCACTAGAGACTGACTGCACTTTCTTCTAAGTAGTGTCATTTAAACGTTGAATGAAGCCTGCGGTATGTTTAGACCTGTAGTTGAGGAACCAGTTCTTGGATGTGGATTAAACTAGGTGCTTCTCATGTGCCACTTCAGTTACAAACGGGTTCATTTTCGAGACCCCAGGGCTTAGTGACAGTGCTCTCTGTGCAGCGAAGCTGTGTCCTGAACTAGGCTCTTTTTCCTCTTCTGCCGTAGGAGGCAGAGGAAGCGTCCCTTGCTCTGCCACACTGCAGAATGCAAAGCGTGTAGGAGTATTAGTTATTTATGAGTCCTCCTCCAGGTATCGCATCAGCAATTCTAAGTGCATGTGTTGCCATCAGAACCTCTGGAGAACGGAATTCTTAGGGTGATCTAGTCCAACTCTCTGCTTGGATGCAGGATGCCAGCGGTAACATCCCCAACAGATGGCTATCCGGCCGAGATACTTTTCTAGGTTGAAGGAAGAGCAATGATGTAGCCGTGCGGTAACTTTGAAAGCTGAATTCCACTCAGCTAAGAGAATGTGGAAGGATTGGTAGTGATTCGCCTGAAACCAGTGGCGCTGATACGAGAGTTTGCAAGGGAACCTTTCTGCTCGCTTCACCACAGATTTATTTTGTAATGCGTTGAACACTTCTACCACATGACCCTGAAAACCCTGTGGTACAAATATTTGCACCTGCAAAAGCACTGCCCGATTAACTTGCCATGGGTGATCACAAGCTTTTGAGCAGACTGGACCCCCCCAGAAATCATGGCATTTGGAAGAGGCTAAAGATAAAGGTTGAATGAACTACAGCAGAGATGGGGAACCTCAGGCATGGGGGCCAAATGTGGCCTGCAGTTAGTTTATTTGGCCCCTTTGCAGTTTCTGGATCTGGCCCCTGGATTGAGTTCCTGCCCTCAGACAGTGAAAGACTGAGCTGATGGTAAGGGAGCAGAGATGAGGGCATTCAGTCAAGGATAGGGGATGGATCTGTGGCATAGGTCCATGATCCCCTTCTTGAGTGCGCACATAGAAACGCACCCAGCCTAGGCAGCCCTCGGAGCTTGTACAAAGTTTCAGTGGCGCCTGGGAGGGAAAAGGTACCACACCTCTGAATTGGGCACCTTGGCAAAAAAGTGAATTGCCCAGTCACCGTGTTAGACAAAATGTGTGAATACGGATGAATTTGCTGAAAATAATCCTGTATCTTGTTCCCTAAAGAGTTGAGTTCTGGTGCCAGCCACATGTTGACATAAAGATGCTAATCTTGAATAACTTCCAGGTATCGGTGCTGAATGCACGCACGCGTAACAAGACTCTCTCTCTCTCCTCTTAGAGATCTACCGTATTGTGTCTCAGAAGCAAATGTCAGACAGACGTGAAAACGACATGTCTCCAAGCAACAACGTTGTTCCCATCCATGTTCCCCCAACCACTGAAAACAAACCAAAGATGCAGTGCTGTCAGAATATATAAGAATCCTTTCATTCTTAAAAGGCTGTGTGTATTCCCCAGGCCCAAGATTTAAATATTTGTAATTCTTGTGCTTCTGTTTTTCTTGTTTTGTGTGTGTTTAATTTTCTTTTCTTCTTCCTTCTGGTTTTCTCCATGTCTTAACTGTTTTGGTTTCAGTGTTGTTAAATCATCCATTGTTTCCACATGGCTGCAGCATCACTACAATGCTTTTGCACCAATTCTGGTTCGAGAAATGGTTTGGAATCGTAACTGAACCTTTTCCGACTGTACCCGCTGGTTGGAGCACTTGGTGGCCACTCTTTAAATCAAGAACTCAATTTAAATTCTGACCCTCAAAAGAGCATTACTGGCGTGTTACTGAGCCAGTCAAACTGGATCCCAGTTAAAAAATAAATTTTAAGAATTGCCAATAATGCCCCTTTGTTCCGAAATGCTCTTGTCCGATAAAGCCAGACGTTTTGGCTGGATCTTAGTTGTGGATTTTATAAAATTACAGCAGGCAATCTTCTCTTGCAAATAAATGGTAGATGTGCTCCTCCCCCTCCGATTGCTGCTTGTAAGAGTCCTTTTTGGTGTGTGTTTTTGAAAGCTTTGTGTCAATGAGGTCATTCCGTTAGGCTGAAATGGCAGGTAACGGGGAACCCACTGAGATGGGTCTCTTGTGAAATGAGACAAATCAACGTTGAGTTAAAGTAACTGGTTACTTTCCCCTATAGTATTAGAACTTGCAGCATCTTGTGGTTCCCCATTGCTGGTAGTGTTGGGATTTGGGGAAACGTTTGTCGTTAACCCCGGTGTCTAGAAAGTTTGGATTATTCTATCATGTTCCCACAGTTGGCAAGCAAGCAAATATTGGTGACCACCTACGTGGTGTCAAACTTGCATCCTCCAGTTGGGTATTTTTTTTGTTTTACTTTCCATGTGTAAAGAAATGAGTCCAACTCATTATGGGCAATATAGTGCAGTTTTAGTAACTAGCTCCTTAGTGGGCACAGCTCTTTCAGTTACGTCACAATACAGTTGGTTGTACCTTCTGCCACTGTTTTGAAAGTGCTGCTGTTTTAAAAAGAAGTGTTTCATTCAAAGACTTGCCACTGAATCTTTGGGTTATTGGCACCCCCCAGGCCTGCAATAGCTAGAAAGCCATGTCAAAGATGCTGGGATAGCAGTGGTGGAAGTGGACTTCTCTAGACACTGATACAGCCACCTTGGCGCACCAGTGCATGGGCAGGCACAATTCGCTGTTCTTAGCCTGTCTGTTTTGCAGTGCTCATGATGTGTACGGTGCACGGACGGCATTGCTGTAGTCAATCACTTTGTTTTAAAATCCATTTCTTCTTTTTTTTTCTTTTTTTTTAAAGTATATTGGTTCCGAAGATGCTCTCAGATCTATTTGTAAATTACTTTAATATTTTATGCATGTACTGTACCTTTATTTTTTAGATTGATTTAAAAATATCTGTTCACTAGAATTATAATAAAGAATTACAGGGGACTATTCCATATGTTGTGCTCTTTGGCAACTGGAGTTGGTCATGAAGACTGCAAGATTGTGCACAAGGGTATTTAAGTGTGTATTTGGGGGGGTAAAGATGTGAAAAACAAAAATTAGTTCCAGAAATACAATTAAAAATACCTAGTGCAACTGAGAAGAGTGAAGTTGGGCTACATATTTCATGCAAGTGCTCGGTTGAATAATTGTTTAGTCATGGGTGGCTTTACCAGTTCAGCGTGTTCAGAGTGCTTTACAGTTATCTACAGCCTTGGAGGGGTGGGGTGGGGAGGTCATTTTTATTCCCATTTTACAGATTGGGCGCTTTGGCTGAGAGACAGTGGCTTGCCGAAGATGCCAACCAGTGAGTTCATGGCCAAGACAGAACTTGAACCCTGGTCTTCCAGATCCAAAGCCATTTATGTATCTAAATACATATTTTCTGATTTTTGCTCCGCCCTTTCCGAATGGCTCAGGGCGGCTTACAAACATATAAAACAGCACATAAAAACATATAAAACAGTAGAAAAACTCCAACTGCGCCAACAACCTATTCCCTCTAATCCCTCTTTTTCCCCCTCTCCCAACCCTCACTTCTGCCCCAAACCTACCAACCAGCCCCTATATCCTCCCCCCCCCTCCGCCCCCCAAATGCTTTTTTAAAAAAAACCCAACAGTTTTGTCCTGTCTGCAGAAGATGCTTAGGCCTGGGTTCAGACAAATCTCCAGGGGAAGGGAGTTCCACAAAACTGGGGCAGCGACCAAGAACGCTTTCTGTGTATCCCTGTCCTACGGCCAAGATGAAATCTGCCGGACAGCAGGCGTGGCTGACCGCAGGGGTCGCAGTGGAATCTGGTAGGATGGGCGGTCCTTCAGATAGGTGAGGCCCTGACCAACATCAGCACCTTGAATTGTGCCGGGAAGACTATAGGCGGCCGGTGCAGACTTTGGAGCCCTGCCACTTGTCGCCGAATGAACTCAAACGATTGCATTCTCTATGGGCTGCAACTTCCAAACAGTCATCAAGGGCAGGCCCATATAGAGCACATTGCTTATTCACTAGTCTACACTAGTTCTCAAGAAGTTTTTGGCTCTCCTACTTGAGAACTTCCTTGTAAACCACTTCCGGCGACTCCTTTGAATCTCTGTATCGGGGACCGCTTTTACACGAGATGGCGACAGGGCAGCCTCTGCGAGCCCGGGGGTGGGGAGGGATAACGGAAGTTCCGTCGGTGTGAGTGGAGTTCTACGATTTTACTCGCTGACGGCGGCTGGATTTTGAGCCCTGTCCGTGAGCAAAATCTCCGCTTATACTGGCGGAACTTCCGTCATCCCTCTCCTCCCCCCCGTTGTGTCTTCGGTTCATGGAAGTTTCCCCACCCTGCTGCCGTCTCACGTGAAAGTGGTCCAACAGTAACATCCTCTGCTATGATCTGATGGCTTTAAGCTACAAGCTATCTTTCTCCAAATCATTTGGCTCTTAATACCGTCTTCTGATTAGGTGTATTTGAGCTGTTTAAGGTATTCTGTGTACATTGCATACAGGGAATGTTGTCCCAAGCTAGCTGCCCCTCGAGAGATGTGCAATCTTCTATGGAAACCTATGAGGCTATTGCAAGTGGGAGATCCAGCAGACAGCATTCAGAGTCCAACAGTCAACTAATATGTTACCTGTTAGATGTGATGTCCCTGGAAGGTGGTCAAGAGGTGACCAAATTTCTAAGCAACTGTTCTAAATATTTTTAACTGCCAACCTAGTTAGAAATTTTAACTCCCGTCAAACACTAACACAAACCTATATAGTTGCTGTAGTGCTTTAGGTTAAATACAGTTTTAATAACTATTGTGACTAATATACAAGTTTTAAGCATTTCTTCAATTATACACCATTCCCTTGCTGAAACTGGAATTTGTATTGGAACAATGAATGTGTTAACATCAGAGTTCACAAATTCTCCTGATGCAGCTTCACTTCCACACACTCTTGAGCCCTGGTGGTGTTTGACTAAATGGAACAATGGGGTTTGTTTTTTTGGGGGGAGGAGGCAGGTGGGCTTTCAAAAAGCCACCTGTGAAAAAGGTGCTACAACCTTGATGCTTATCCTCGCATGCTTTAACCACAGACAATGCAAAGTTAGTTTGTAGCTTTCAAACTGTTGCAACAATTGTTATTTTTATAAGAAAAATGGTTATGCCTAATTTACAAATAGGACAACTGTCCTGTGAATAATTATCCTCTGGAGCCTTTGCTTGCTATTCTTTGTCTCCCATAGCATGTCGGAGCCCAGTAGCTTATGATGAGTGCTTATTTTCCCTAGTTGTTAGCCAGGAAGACCTATAAGGAAAATGGTGGCACATCTGTAATTCTGGAGATGTTATTTCTTCTGAAGTGGGTTCTGAATGATGTCCCAGCAGGATATCCCACTTCCCTGTGGTTACAGATTAATCTCTTAGCAGTGCAATTGGCATTGCCCATATGCTCACTCAATAGGTGACTCTTGATGATACTTCAAAACACTTGGATATCAAAGAAGCCACCCTAGGCTCTGTAAAGTGGTCATCAAATTGACGACCGTTTAATCTATCCAAAACATACACTAACATTTTGCCAATCCAAACTTGTGCAATTAACAGCTATTTGGCCAAGTATCAGTAGGCTGCAACCTTTTAAAAAAAAAAATTTATGTGGGAAAGCTTAGTCTTAAGAAAGGGGCAGTGAATTGTTCTGCTTTCAAAGTTTTTTTTTTATTAATATGGAATTACTTATTTAAATCCATCTGTTTAAACCTGATGAATTTCTGAAGTTGACCAGCTTAGTGAGTGTAGCTTGTCAAGTAAGAGGATTATGTGCAGAGCTTTGGCTAACAAGATTTTTGGAAATATGAAGTACAAATATTGAAAAAGCTTCCAAACCTACCAGTACAGTGACACGGGTTGGCTATGCATGAATGCCGTAGGCAGTGCTAGTGCAGGACCCACCTGGTCACTTACTCAGAGTTCCTGTGTGGAAATTCGTGACCTGTTGAACAGCTGTATAATGTATGTGTGTTATCTACATATTAGTCTAGACGAGCTAAAATTCTGCTGACTGAATGCCATGAAGGGATGTGTGGTCAAGCACGACTGTCTGTGCTGGCCACCTGAGCTATTTGTGAGTGACAGTCATGCTATGTGACAGTCAGCTTGTCCTTGGAGTGTTTCAGAGCAGACATCTGCTGCTCCCACTGAAGCCACAACCATTGCCAGTTCCAGACTTGTGCTCTGGATCCTGTGGTGTGTGGTGGCATCCTGTCGTTCATGGCCTTCCGCATCCTACTTTTCACCTCCTACCTTTGGTGGGCTATGCGGTGCTGCTCCTACCACGGCTGGGTCTCCTCCAACAAATGGGACCTCAAGGGGTCCTTAGTCCAGCACCCTGCTCCATGGCAGGATAGCCTCTGCCTACAGCATCGAGGATTGATGCCTGTCCCACAGGGTTTTGGAAATCTCCAAGGAAGGAGATTCCGCAATCTCCCCTGGACAACTTATCCACAGGGATGTTTTTCCTAATATCAAACCAAAGTTTACCTTGCTCCAATTGAAGCCCAATTCCTCTTATTTCATCTTCTCTGACAGCAGAAAACATAACGCTCATCGTCTTTGTGGCCTCCGTTTAGGTATTTGAAAGCTGCCGTCATTTATTTAGGCTAGAGACCAAAGCGGTACAGTGATCTCTTTTATTGAACCAACTCCAGTCGGTGTTCCGCAAGCTTTCGGGCCTCACAGGCTCCTTTGTCAGACACGGCTGGGGTTACAAAATGAAGCAACCAAGCCAGAGCAGAGGTCTATACAGGGTGTGTGTGGATGTGCCCGTTGACTCTCCTCCCCGTCTTTAGATTGTAAGCTCTCGAGCAGGGACCATGTCTATGCTTATAACAAAAACAACTTAGAGGGAGGGGAGAGAAAGAGACGAAAGAGGTGGGGAGGAGATGGCGATACAAAAAGGGAATTGTATATCTCCTTTGACTTTGCATTCCCCTTCCCTATTTCATTCGTTTTCCCTGCCCTCCCTCTAATAACAATGGACGCTTGCTCTATATCCACCCTACCCTTTATGCTTCTGTTTTGCTGCATTTCTTCACAGCCATTTGATTATTATTATTATTATTTATTTAATACATGTGTACCCTGCTGCCTCCAGCAGCTTGGAGTAGCTTACATCGTACAAAATCCTATCACTGTCCACAGTTTCAGGTAACTTTTAGTTTAGTCTCAATAGCTACTCGTCGTATTTCCCCTCTTGTATTGGCATCTTCTCAGCTCGTTCTCCTCTCCCCTTGAGTTCAAGGGGCACATCCCCCCCCCAATAGGCCTCTGCTCTGGCTTGGCTTCTTCATTATGACCCTAGACGTGCCTAACGAAGGACCCTGTGAAGTCCGAAAACTTGTGTGACTCCACTGACTGGAGTTGGTCCAATAAAAGAGATCACTGTACCACTTTGTCTCAGTTGCTGATATTTGAGACCAACATGGAAAACCTGACTTCCCTTAAACTATCATTTATTTATGTCAGTCATATCTCTATGCCACCCTTCCTACAGAGGTTCAAGGCAGCTTACAGTAATAAAAAATATTAAAATAAGTTTAGAAAACCCTGATACCTTATCCCCTACACCCCCCACCCCCTCCCATCCCACCTTGCCTGTCTGCCAAATTAAAAGGGTCTTTGTTTTTGGAAGATAAGCGGGCTTAGGTGGACCTCCAAGGGGAGGGATTTCCATAATCGAGGGGAAGCTACCGAGAACGTCTCCCATCACGCCCTAGGCATAAAAACATCATGGGGAGATGGCACCTTCAAGAAGACGTCCCTGGCTTACTTTGAGGGCTTTGAAGGGACACAAGGGAGGAGGTGGTCTTTCAGATACTTGGGGCCTAAGCCACTTAGGCTTTTATTTAGGTTAAAACCAGCACCTTGAATTGTGCCCGAAAAGCTCTTGGCAGCCAATGCAGACTCTGGAGCTTCTGTGTAATGTGCTTCTGGCGACCCATCCCTAAAACTAAAAGAAGATGGGCCGCCATGTTCTGCACCAACCGAACAATGTTCAGACTTTCCCCCAGATGTAATTGGTGAAAGGCGCTCCTGGCTACGGCCACAACCTGACAATCCAGGCGCAGCAGTGGATCCAAAAGCACCCCAAGGCTGCGAACCTGTGTGACCAAAGGAGGCTGGACCCCATCAATAACGGGTCCCTATCACCCAGGTCACACAACCATTCAACCATCATCATCATCATCTCAGTCTTGTCTGGATTCAGCTTCAGTCGTCTCACCCACATCCAGTCCCCAATGGCAGCCAGGCACTGGGTAAGCACCAAGACTGCAGGACCTGGGTCAGATGAAAAGGAGAGAGAAAGCTGATTGTCATCAGCATATTGATGGCTACTCACTCCAAATCTACAAATGAACGATCTCACCCAGGGGCCTCCGACACACATTGAACAGGACGGGAGACAAGATGGAACCCTGCGTGACCCCACGCAGGAGCCACCTGAGGGGATGACAAGCCACTGTCCATCATCAGCCTCTGGGGTCTCCCAGCCAGGAATGAGTGGAACCACTCGAGTGGTCCTGTGCACCCCGGCCATGTCCCGCAGCCGTGTCAACAACACCCCATGATCAACAGTATCAAAGGCCTATGACCAGGGCCCCAAGGGAAACGCGGGTCTGCGATTCGCAGATTTCCCGCGGAATTCCCCTCCCCCTGCAGAATCTCCTGCCCCGCTTACCCCAGCGCAGAATTTCCAGCCTGCGCTGCGGGGACGCGGGGCAGGAGATTCCATTAGGGGAGGGGAATGAAAAAACCCTCGGGGCTTCCCCTCCCCAGCCTCCCCAGTTGCCAGGGGGGGAGGCACCCCCTTTAGATAATTAATAAACTTACCANGCGGAATTTTTTTAAAAATTCCGCAGAAGAATCGGGGCCCTGCCTATGACAGATCTAATAAAATCAACAGGGTACAATTTTCCCTGTTACTTTCTGAGTGGAGATCGGCAACCAAGGCCACAAGTGCAGTCTCGGTGCCACGCCCAGAACGAAAACCCAACTGACATGAGTCCAGGAATCCAATAGCATCAAAATGTACCTGAAGCTGTGAGACAATCACCCATTCAATAACCTTCCCTAAAAAGGGGAGGTTAGAGACAGGGCAATAGCTGCCCAAGGAGTCGGCGTCAAGTCACTCCTTGGGCACACAATAATTAAAGCACATTAGGTTTTATGTGTTTTAATTATTGAATTGGTTTATTGACTGTTGTTGTGAGCTGCTCCGAGTTGCCCATGTGGGCAAGACGAAGCGGTTGAGAAATGCAATAAATAAATAAAGTGATGATTTCTTGAGCAGGGGATGGACAACCGCAGTTTTAAGGCTCTCATGTATGCTGCCCTCCTGATGGGAGGCACTGACAACCCCAGCCAGCAACACCCCCCAATGTCGTCCGGCTGGCTTTCACCGGCCAGGATGGGTATTGATCTAGTTCACAACTGACTGGCTGCCCTTGCTGCTCCCCCACCCCCCAGCACATCCTCTGCATCGGTGGGTGAGAACGATCAAAGCTGATGCAAGTAAACCGGACAAGACTGAGCCTCCTCAACCACAAACTCTGCACCCAAAGTCGCAGTGCTCAAGTCGATCAAATATGAGTGACTTTAACGGCAAAGAAGGTGGCAAATTCGTCACAGCGGACAGCCAATGCTTCTAACTCCAGGCAGAGACAGTCAGGATTTAATAAGCTCTTCAACGCTTGGAAGAGCTCCGCTGGATGGCACTTTGCAGATGCTATGGCAGCCACAAAGAAAGCTTTCTTCACTGCTGCCATAGCCACGGCATAGTCCCTTAAAAACAGTCTATGCCACACTTGGTTGGGTTTGGCACAAGTTGAGCGCCACCTGTGGTCCAGCCGCCTACCCTCTCGCTTTAGCAGCCTCGGGTCCTGTGTATGCCAGGGAGACCTGTGCTGTCGCCATGTAGGAAGCGGATGCCTGGGTTGCCACCATGTCAATAGCCCGGGTCAAAATGTCATACCGCAAATCAACTAAGGCATCAACAGAGAGGCTGTCGAGGTCAGTGGGTAAATCCCACAGAGAGTTCTGGAATCCTATTGGATCTATTAGTCTCCAGGGGTGGACCATCCGAACTGGTCCACTACCCTGATGGGGGCATGGGAGGGCAGGGATCTGAGTCTTCAGAATGCAATGGTCTGACCATGACAGTGGTGTCATGTCTCCTCCTCAGTTGTCTTTTCTTTAGGCTCCTCTAAACATACCCAGTCCTTTCAGCGTTTCCTCATACGACTCATTGTTCAGCTCCATTATCATCTCAGTTGCTGTCCTTGTGGCAGTGCATGTGGCAATGCCGTTCATTGCGTGGTCATTACCGTTTCTTGGAGAGGGACGTGGGGAAGTATAAGTCAACATGAGGATAAGCAAAAACACCCATGAGCTTACGCTTTACAACTCTTGACTGCTGAAAGGTTTTCTAACCATTTCCTTGGAATTTACTAACTTGAGCTGATTGGGGGTGGGGGTTGGTGCTAGCAGTTGGGGCAGTTCAACGTGGGGTCAGGCTGGAATGTGTTGCCATTTGCATCCTGACTGAGAAACATGTCTGGGTTGTGGATGTGTGTAAATTCATCTCTGGAAGAGTAGCTTTCTGGCATCATGGGAAAGAGAGGCAGGGTCACAGCCGCTCCTGTGCTTAGTGGACCTGGCTGAGCCTCCATCTAGGCCGATGCTGTCCCTGGTAGACAGTTCCTGTGCTGGCTAGAGGTGCTCCGAGCACCACGCGGCCAAGCGGTGAGGTCACTCTAGGAATAAAATGAAGTGTAGAGAAAACTCAAATCTAACACCAATGTTTCCAGGTGGTTTTCAGGCTGTAAGTGAGGACATTGGAGCAAGGCACGCTGAGAGAAAGTCAGTTTATTTTGTACAAGGTAGAGCACCTTAGCACAGTGAACAAATATATTACAAATCTGTCTTGCTTTAAAAAAGTATTGCCATTTCAGTGTCTATTTTCTATACTAACGCTATGATACAAGAATGTAATTGCTTTTCCCCCTGCCCCCGCCCTGTTAAACTCTATGCACATAGTTTCATTTGGTTTGAATGTCCAGCTTTGAAAAATCAGAACAAATCTCTGCTCTCCAGAGGCATCTCAAACTGTACAGAAGCACAACATATACATTATCTTAGGCTTGCAGCTGAGACTGGGCTATTGCTCGATGGGGGGGCAAGTCTCCATAGCTTTTCTTAGGCGATGCTCAGATGAGGTGGAAAAATTACCCCCGGCTCACTTACTGTGGAAAACTCACACAGACCCCTCCATTCCAAGGGAGCTCTAGCCACAGAACACAGGAGGACTTAGCCCTGAATAAACAGGATTATTTTACCCTGCTTAAACCAGGTTAGACATGTAAATTGCTGAGTGGGGTGTGAACACGTGTGGTTACCCTGTCAGAACAAAGCCTCAGCTGAACTGCCTTTTTGTTGAAATCTGAGGTAAGTCTTTCTAGATGTGTAATATAAGTAAAACATATCCCTACTCAGCCCTACAAAAAAAAAAATGGTCTAGTTTCATTTTGGATAAGGCTTTTTCTGGAACGTAAAAATTGCTATTGCTGATCGGCTGTTTGCCCCCATGCATGCATGCAGCATTCAGGTAAATATCTATGTTATCTTTCAGCAACATGGAACTTCTTGTGTCTTCAAACTGCAGGGGAAAGGGGTAGGATTCCTCTCTCTAATTAGTGTAACTGTCTCAACTGCCAAAATTGCCAGTTTGAGGAATGGGCTTCAGAGCCCTTTTACATCCGCGTGGGGAGCACTCGCCATTTTCCATTCTGCTAGTGCTTCTCCCAATCCCAAGCACGAAAGCTGTATCCTGCTTTGTTGACAAAAGTGGGCTGGGAGGAGGTCTAGTACAGCAGGCTTGCCCTGCCTAAAAGCCCTTCTGCAGCAGTGCGAATGCAGCTCAGGCCCCGTGGCCACACACGTTTCTGGTCTCATGAAGAGTACCAGTTTCCTCTGTAAGGTACAATTTCCCTTCTCATAACAACTAACCAGTGACCGCGCAGGACAGCTAGAGAGCAATGACTCTCAGCCATTTCCGGCCAGAGCCGGTTTCAAGCCGGTGAGTGAGAAGTTTAGAGGCTCTGTGCCTGACTTCAAGTCCCTCTGGGCCAGGATTTCTTTCATTAGTAGCTTTTACTAATTAACTCATGCTTTAGCAAACGGCTCACAGTTCATTTTTCTTTTCCCTCCTATGGTTCTATCAGAATAGCGAATGCAGAACAGGTTCTTTTCCTTTTTAAAAAAATATTTAAGAAGCAATTCACTTGCTACTTCCCACACTCGCCTAATAAAATTACATATTTAGAATCAATACTACATCATGCTCAGGATCTACAAGGAACTGCTTAACAGCAAGGGTTCTAATTTCTAGGTCAAGAAGGGCTATAAAAAGAATGGAAACTAGGGAGGCTTATTCCAAAGCCGTACCGCAGGCTAACGTCCTGTCTATTATTCCACAAAAATGGCTGTTTTCAAGAAGGAGATCTGGTTACAGCTCAGCTTAATGACATTCCAGGTAGCCTAATCAGCAGATGCAATTGCGTGACGTGATGATTCAGATAAAAGGAGAGGATGGTTTTGGCAATGGCATGTGTTGGTAGATGTAGCCATGACGGCAAGGTCCGGAAAGATGGACTAGAAAGCGTGGGATGGATTAGGAAATATTGCACTGTAATGGGTGTGGAACCAAGGACATGGCTTCATCTGGAAAGGCATGTCCCGGGGCAGGGTGCTCGCTCACTGCAAATTTTCATAGCTCAGCTGCTGGTTTGCAGTAGCTGATCATCTGGTCAAAGAGCACATGTCTTAAAGACAAGAAACATCGCCTCCTTGGTCAACAGATTCTCCTGTCCATTAAAAATGGACATGAGGCTTGCTGCTTAGTTGGCTTGCATGTCTAAAGACCATTGAATGTTTACAATAGTGATGTATGCGCAGTATTCTGCAGCTGATGCAAATGGGAATGCGTTATGCAACTAATTAAGAGAATAAAAATGTCCTGCCTTCACAATGGATATGACGGTGATGGCGGCATTCATCAAGGTTCACAAATGAATAAACATTCTTTTTTTGTATTCTTTGAGTGTGTGTTCATTCCCACTGAAACGACATGAAAAATATTCCAGCATCCTTCCAGGATCTTCTCACTATCAGTAAAGTTCTCTTTACTCAGGTGGCAGAAAGGTTCGTCCATACTTCCAGTTAGGGTTGGTTGGGTTATTAGCTTTTACACTAAAATCAAGTCAGGAGCGTGTGTTATGAAGAGTTTATGACTGGACAATGTAAACAGCATCCTGGAATGATTCTTCCAGTCATACATTGAGGTGGTGCCTCTGTATTTTCCTGTGATCTGTATAAAAAAAAAAGGTCTCATCTAAATAACATCATGCAGCAGTAAGTTGGCCCAGAACTGATGTCCCATTAGGTTTCTTGTGTAATATTATTTCAAGTCACATCAGCGTATGGCAGAACAGAAAAGGATTGTCGTCTTTTGTTGAGTCGGAGAGAATGTTCGTAGCACGTTGTGGCAGTGTAGCATAATCCCTTCAAGCTTGCTTGTCCCAAGATGTCCCATGAGTCGGGCTGTGTCGTACAGGGAGGAGGTCGTAGTGGCTAGGGATGTGGCTGTTTCTCGGTAGGTCGTACGGGTTCTGGATGTAGTTTGCAGCACGGACTCGAGCATCTTGGACCACGCTGATGGTGGGCTCTGAAGAGACAAAGGGAAATGGGTTATAATTGGGGTTGAAACGAGCAGCTAAATTCCTACTTGTGAGTAGTTTCACCATCTTGGAAACTGGCTCAATTTCCCAACCATTTACTGATACGATTTCTCAATTCTTGAAATACTGCGAGACACTGTCCCGATTTACCAACTTTCTGTTTACTGTTTACCATGTACTGTTCATTTACTGTGTTTACCACACATGGCTGAGGGTACTGTTTTACTTCTGGGTTTCTGTCTGCCCATTGTTTACTGCATTTCTGAGCCACTCACTGTGTGAATAGCCCAACCTGTAACCTCCCCCTTGTCTGCTCAAGCACAGTTTAAAAACAGTGCCTCCATTCCAGTGTCTCCAGTCAGAATTCTTGTTCCCTTTGCTTTGACCAATCTGCAACTGGATTGCAGATTTGTAAAGGAATCTGTGTACCAGCCAAGGAGTGACAAGGAGGGACAATGTGGTATTGTGTCAGTATTACCTCTAGGGTTTGACATTGACCGCAGACTGGTAAATGGTGAAGCAGTAGATGAGATTCTAGTAAGCCTCTGACTGGAAAATCAGGAAACAAAATGTTGATTGAGACACTGGGAGGTTCATGATTCCACCAAAACGGTATCGGGAATCGTGATTTCGATGCGAATTCCCATTTTTGCGAAATCTTGTTTCAGCCCTCGTTATAATAAACATTGGGTTGTTATTTCTGATGGTGAATTTATCGCATATTCTGCTTTGGAAAGATGCATATGGCCAAGTCCTTTTCCCACCCAGAGCGTAACAATGTTATAAATAGAGGAACTGGTGATAAACTTGTCATGAAAAGCACTAAAAGCGCTGCAGAATGTTGTATAAAATCAGTTATGAGTAGACCCGGAACATGCAAGGCAGTCAGAGGAAAACTAGTTGCTAGAGTCCAATAAAAACACTTGCAAAGATCTGCGCGATTTCTTTTTAATCCCACAACTGGGATTTGACACTAGTGCTAGTTTAAAGCAACGAAGCATGTAGTAGCCTTGATCCCTAATTTGGGAATCTACATGGCATGTTCATCCGGTCTGGTGCTGACTCCACAAAGCTGAGTTATCTCTAGCATTTGCTAGATCCCAGCTATGTTTGTCACTAAAAGAAGATCCAAACCGGATGCCTGCTATGGCTAATGGTTGCTCCTGCTGGAAGAGAGAACTCCCCTGGTTCTTGGTGATACTCACCAACTTCATAGATGTTTTTGTTAGCGGTGGATGAGGTTGGCATGTCAGAATACATTGAATCCCTGTGGACGGGGGATTTCATTTCCACATAGCTGCTCTCTGAGTGTTTGCATGTCAAGATGGGTGGGTCTTTGATGGTGGCGTATGGGTTTTCGCTGCTGTTCAGGGAACAGGTGCTAGAGCTGCACACAGACTCCTTCATATAGTCTGTAAAACAAGAGCAAAGCCGGTTCCTTAATAAGGCCGGACTGGGCGCAGCAGGTACAAGCGAACCTGGGGAGAGGGAGGAGAACTCTGATCCTGAAAGCACGCAGCACTGAAACCCACCAGTTATGCTTCGGGTATGGCCGAACCATTGTCTCTCCAAAGCATCCGTTCATCCAAACTCATTCGCAATTCATTTCCTGAACATTTAAGTAGGAGAGAAAACAACCCTTCAGTACCAACGCCATGTTTGCGAAAGGGTCTCATTTGCCATTTGTTACATTAATTGTGGATCAAAACCTTCCCCTTCCCCATCCTCCCAAATATACCAGGACCCCAGCATTAATTTCACACTTCCCCTTCTTTCTAGGCACCAAATAATGTGTTCCCCATTTTGCCGAGCCAGCTCACTTCTGCCAGCACTTGGAAATGCTACCTGGAGCCAGCCTCCCAGGAGCTTCTGTCAACATCAAATGCGGCACATTTGAAAATTCATTTTTCCAGAAGCCCCAGAGCTGCAGTAGTGTTTGGTTACAGCATCCCCCTGAGAGAGGTAATTTGTGGGGCTAGACAGTACTGGAAAGATTGAATTTTGTCTTCACGCTCCTTTCTGATGTTAAAAATGCTGTAGGGCAAGTTCCCTGCTAGTGGAGAAACTCAACAGCGGGATGAATTCCATCTTAGGTCTCCTGCTGGATTTTTGGGGGAGGGGGTGTTGCAAACCCCTATAATTCCTTCCTTTGCATGAAATGAATACATCAAATTGAAACACAGTCAAAACCCTTAAGAGGAGATACTGAAACAGCTAATCCCACCACTTTCGACTCAGTCCTAAATATATCAGTTTTCAGTTAACAGTAATATGTTCTCTGTTAACAAAGAGAGAAAAAAAGTTAAGTCTTAATATTGAGTTTCTGTAATGTGCTACTGCTTTCTCATGCAGTCCTGCCGCCGGGCATTAGAAGCTGATTGTTGCTGGGTTAGCACCGGAGCTATGGGCGAACGGAAGGTAAGGCTATTCCTTGGGCTAGTTGACAATGCAAAAACTGAGCTGAGTATTTGTGTGATGCACGTGTTGCTCAGGGGTGGCACCTGCAAAACTCCCCGAACTCCCCAGCTGCGTAGTGCGGGAGACGGTGAAAGAAAAAGATGCCAGAAGACCCGAGAGACGGTATTTCTCTGCTACCGTCCCATTGCCGCAGAGCGTTCTGCCACATCTTTTTCCATCTACTTAATGATCATTCCCATGTGAGCTCTTCTGTTATTACTGTTGTTGACTTATACCTTTATGGATGCAGAACCAAGAAGTCCGATGTAGATATGTGTATTGTACCAATGGCCGGGCTGCCAGAGTGTTGTAGAACCATGGAATGGAAGTGTCCAGGGTCATTGAGTCCAACCACATACCCCGAAGAAAGGATAGATTTGGGCCACAACATATGGACTTATAGGTTGTTTCTCATTTACTTATGCACCCCATGTGTTGGGGACCCCCTCCTGATCTGCCATGGGACCTTCACAACCCGGGGCTCCTCACAACTCGTACCACGTAGGTCAGTACTTTATACCATTGTTTCTCACATTTATGTCATCATTACCACGTTTCTTCATGGACGGCCTGTATTGTGGGCCCCTGTGCTTCCTCCCCCTCAAAAACATGGGGCCCCATGTGGTCATACAGTCTGCACTTGTCTGGTCCCAATTCTGTGTGATGCTGAGTGCTCTTGACTCCTACTGTAGGAGATGAGAGCACCAGGCACCTTGCAGAATTCACCCCTCAGTGAGCAAGACCAGTAAGGAGCAAACTTGCTTCCATCACTTAACACAGATGGTCTTGGGACTGTCCCTGTTGGAAAAACATAGCCTGCTCGCTGAAGGGTCTGCTTACTCCCTCCCCTGCCCATTCATCCCTGCACCAAGCATGTGTAGATTTAAAAGGTGCAGAAAGCATTACCATGTAGTATATTGAAGGGCATTTTCCCATGACCCCGCAGAAGGCCATGAACTGCGGATAGTGGGCAACATAATTGAGTTGGCAGGTCTGTCTACCAGGAAACCCAGGTTTTGTGTGTTTAGGGTACATGTCACAGCTGTGTCTGCACTACTCTGACGTATGCACCACTCGCTTCCTGAAGTGTGGCTCCATACGCAGCCTCAGAAAGTGCCACGCTAGAAGTCTGAATCCTGTGAGTACGGTTGTGGACGGAGCAACATGCATCTCCCCTTTGCTCCTTCCATTGGAGATGTCTGGCACTGAGGTGCGTCTTTCATCTGGCAATGGAAAAGTTCAACATGAGGGCATCCATGTTGAGCATTCAAAACCATCTTGGGAGGAAGGACCAGTCATTCTTTCTCCAGCCCTTTGTAGTTCAAGCCCCAGATGAAGAGACTGCATTCCTTGCAACATTTAGAGCGGCCAATGAGGGACAAGCCCCACCTCCTTGTCCACTAAGTCCCACCCCTCAACAAATAAGCTCCACCCCCTCAAGCACCTATGTGCACACCCACCTCCCATGTTCATGAGGGACAGACACACTCCTGCCTGTCACCCCACTTAGTGTTTTATCATTCCATTCTCTCCCCATTGCCCTCTCAAGGGCTTTGCCTGAGAGACCACTATGGATCAGGTGCCTGAAGGCTTGAATCCCAGTCTTTTGGCCTCTCTCTCCTGAAAGAAAGACTTTGACCCCTGAAAGAGGACCAGTGGGATTCAGCACCCAAAGACGAACCATACCTCCTAAACGGGGGCTGGTGGGAAGAGTGAGGTTAGATAGGTGAGCAGTCAAAGAACAGCAGCAGCTTGTGAAATCGTTTCTCCTCCTCGCCTGAAGGAGCTAAACAGAGCAGCTCCCCGCCAGCGACAGAGGGACACGCGTAGAGAAGGGTGGCACCTCCCTGACTCAAGGAACGACTAAAAACTTGTCTAGGGGAAATGTGGGCTGTTCCCATTTTGCCAGTGTCGCACCATGGTGGGTTAGACATAACACCGCCCGGTTGACCTGCTACAGCCCACCTGGGCCAGCGCTGAACCCGCACATCTGTTCTGGGCCCACCAGATGTGGGCCTGGTTCTGACCCTGGCAGGGTAGAAACGTGGGTCCAGAAGGAACCAGGCCCACCGTCCAGACCCAGGAGCCACAGTGGGGGCCAAACCATGTGACCATGGGTTTTTTTTGTGCCTGCCCGGCTTGGTGTGTGGCGGAGGGTTGCCATGGCAGCCAGTTATGGCAAGGGGTGGGGTGCCAGCCACAGCGCAGGGGCGGAGCCAACCAGCCATGCATAACTTCCCACCCCCTCCCCATGTTTCAGTTTAACTCAAGGGCCGTTGTGGAGGCTGTGCAGGGCCACCTTACTGCAGGGAAACCTCCCTGGGCCCTACGGTGGCCCCTGATTTCAACAGCAGTGTGCAGGAGCCCACTCCCCCCCAGTGTAGACCCACACACAATCCCCGCTAGGAACCCATTGAGGGGTACCTCTTTGGCCATGGGGGAGGGGAGTAGGGTCACCAAGGGCCTCACGTTTTATTTTTGCCTTGGGTCCCATAAATTCTAAGGCTGGTCTTTGAACATGTCCGCCTGATGTTTAGAAAGCTGAAGGTCTACAATACAAAGGTTAAAATTGGGAGTGGTCCAGTGTCTAGCATGTAGGCCTGGAGGCTAGGTGGTGTAGGTTCAAATCCTGGCTCAGCCATTCAAAGAAATTTAGAATCCACTGACTTGCTTGAGTGACCCGTTGCGGCCTCTTAGCCCCAGTCAGTTCCTCATCTGTAAAATGGCAATAACAACCCTGACTTCCATCCATCGAAGGGACATTGAGAGGTTTAAAAAGATTAGTGCACAAAGCGTCCTATAAACCGGGCCCTGAGTTTGTTGTGTGTTTCCCATTGCCAACAATCCCTGACTATCAAAGTAAGTGCTATCAAAGTATTCACACGTGGGAGCAATCCAAGACATGGGCAGGACAATCTTCTGCCGTTAAAGGAATGGGAGTTTTGTCACTGATTTTGATGGCATAGGATTGTGCTCTGCGATCACTACATTGAAATGACGTGTGCTAGGGCCGGATCCAGTAAGGGGCTAAGTGTCCCAACTAGAGCTGAAAAGGGTACCTGCTTTGGTATCCATGGGCAATATCTGCATTTTCAGGTACCGCTTTGGATATCCGAATCGGTACCCGAATACCGTTTAAGCAACTCCCTCCCCCAATTTTGGTTTTCCAGCTTTTGAGTACTCGAAATTACCCGAAAACCCAAAATAATTTCCAAAATCTGGGACCAGAAATAAAAAAAAACAGGGCAAAAATGGTCTCTGGTATGTTGAACATTTTGGTACGTAAGTATTTTGGGTACCTGATCAGATGCTGTTTTGGCTTCCGAAAAGTTCCTGACATTTTTGAGTCAAAGTAGGTATCACAAATTCAACAGGGATACACATTTTTGCAGGCAAGCTCTTGTTGCCTTTGCAACAATGAATGCAGACAGACAGACAGACAGGACAGCAGCTCTGCATTTATCCACAGATGCCCCCGTCCCCCCCGGGATTACTGATCTGTGTGAAGGGGCCCCGCCAAATGTGCAACATGGTAGAGCAGGCTGAGGCTGATCTGGGGCAGCCCAGCATGGCTTGCTCTGCAAAATCCAGGACACCGCGCAAAGCTGGCCGGCCAATTCCAGGGCAAGGGCCAAACATGGTGCCACAGAGCACTTCTGCACCCGTCGGTCTGTTGCCGTGTTCAGCACCATAGAGTTGCAGACAGCCGCCTAGAGCGTCGCTAGAGTGACCCGTGGCTCTGCGTGCTGGGGAGGCGCCGCACGAGCAGCCGGGGGACGCTGCTGGTCTGTATGATGTGGCCACGGAGCAGCTCCGGGCTCTGATTGGCTCCCTGTCTGTCTGAAACCACCCAATGAGGGTGTAGCCCAGACTATGACTCTGGCTTCAGGATGCGATCTCTCTCTCTTCCCCAGCCGAGCAGAAGGTACCTCGTCCCAGGTGGCTGCCGGACCACGACATCCTGCAGTGGTTCATAACTATTTGCAGCAACATTTTCCATCGGCAGGGCTTGAGCCGACTGGAATAAAGCAGCTATTAATTCCATGGTCACGGGAACTCTTTCATCATGGAAGGGGAATTGCACGAAAGCTGCTTCCCCAGCGTTATTCATAGCTGCCCCCAGGAGACCAAAGGCACGACTCGGTGATAATACACCACACTGGCTACGTCCCTGTGGCACTTAGCAAGAAACTAATAAAGGTGGTGGCGAGCTGGGGGAGAGAAACGCAAGATTTCAAGCTGCTTTGAGCAAGCCAGGCACTGAGTGGAGCAAGCTTGCTCAGACTCAGTCTGCGATGGGGCTTCTTAGACTCAGTGGTTTGAGGATTGTGGCCACTGAATTGAATTGAAACTTTTAGTGGACAGTTTCTTGCCAGGACCGAAGCATCAAGAGCTTTGGTTTTACAGGTTAAATAGTTCACCGATGCCATGTTGTTTCTTATTGTTAAAAAGAGGCCGGGCGTGCCCTCTTGCAGATTCCATCGGTTCCCTTTGTCCATGGGGCAGCGGGTGCACAGGAGGGCGTGCTTGGCTGCTGCCCCGGTTCTGTGGAACTCTCTCCCACAGGAGGTTGGCTGGAGCCCAGGCCTGTGCATCTTCCGGAGGTGGTGCAAAACCTTTTTTATTTGAAAAAGCATTTGGTGGGTGGGGATAGGGGTTGGTTGGGAGGTTTTGGGTGGGGTTGATGGCTGGGGAAGGGCTTTTTTTGGGTGAGAGTGGGAGTCTCTGTTGTATGAATTTTATTGTCATTATTGTTTTTATGGATTTTAAGCTGCCCTAAGCCACTGTGGGAAAGGCAGTGTATAAATTCAAACAAATATACTAAAAATCTATATGCTAAAAATGCGTGTCAGATCCCAACCCAGCATTGCCTGGGGCGTAAGCAAAGAGCCCCGTTCACCCCATTTCCCCCACTGCCACCAATGGGGGAAACGCAGCAAACATGGGGTCCTGGAGGTACGATACCTTGGCTTGTCAGACCTCTTCCTTCCGTAAAGGAGTCTTTCGAATAAACTGGCACAAGAATTGTAACACAAGCAGCGGCCACAAGACCCTCTCACGTTTCGTTAAATGGGACGTAGCTGGGGTTGCGCCTTTCTAGGTATCAAGTGGACCCTCTATTTGCTCAGATTCTCCGTGTCAGGGGATTCAGTCAGGGACCTCTGCTCACGACTTTTTCCCCACTGGGCGCCATGTATCCCCGGGCAAAGCAAAGAGGTTCTCCTGCCCCTTCTCCCGTGTGGCCAACTCCTCTTTGGAGCATTGTGACATCACGATGTTCCAAAGGGGTGTGGCCAGGTCAGAAAGAGGAAGGAGATATCCTTTGCTCTGCCCTCTGTGGCACGCGCCCTATTCCCATCTTTTCAAATCACAACATCCAGAAGGGGGTCAGCCTTAGACATAGCTCCAATGGGGCCACACAGTAACGTATTACAGGAAGGGGTCCAGGAAAGCATTTCAGCATGGGAGCAGTCCTGCCAAAACCAATGGGCTTGTGCATTTGCGACAACTTATGCATGTGTTTGCGTGCTTTACTGCATTGGGCCAGAGTGCAAGGACTTTCCACGATCAGGCCCGTAGAACGCTGCCCCCCTCAATTTGTACTGCCTTATACCATTTTGCGACTTAAATATAGCCCTGTGACCGCAGACAGCAACAAACATGCAAAATCTATCCAGCTAGACCCCGTTGGCAGATAGAAACATTCTGCGTGGGGTCCCAGCCTTAGAGCGCGAACAGTTACCTTTGAATGGTTTGCAATGTATTGGGGAACACGCTGGGTACTTAGGAACCATTATCAAGAAGGTGCAGTATTTTGTATTTTGCATTTAGCAAGACAATATATTTCGTTATAGCAAACAGGAAATCAGCGGAAGATCCCTGCTCTAGGTTTTTTAAACCATGGGACCCTGTGTTCTTCAAACACTGTAATGACCCTGCGTCCATCGGTGTTGTTAGATTATCCAAACATGCAACCTCCTGCAGAACAGCCGCACACCTGGACCCCGCAAACGCTTACACATGAGGAGTCCTGTTGCTTTCAGTGGGATGCCCTTATGGTAAGATGTTTCCTGACTGACCTATGGCACGACATCTGTGTCTAGAGACCTACTCTTGCTAGACCTAGCTGAGGCTCAGAACAGGCGCTGCAAGACACAGGTAAAGAGAGAATTTCCTCCAAGCATTAAATCAATCATAAGTGCACAGAGTGCAGACTAGAACCCAGTTCTTCTCTGCTTGATTCGACAGTGATATGGCAGTTGTAGTGCCTCCTACCGATGGAACAAAGTGAGTATCATGCACGGCACAGGCCTTTTAAAGCCTCTGTTGCCATGACTGACAATGGGGCTGATCCCATGGGAGAATGTGCCAGCAATGGAGGCGCACACAGTTTCCGTGTGGGATCCACAGGACATGGGATCAGCCCTACTGTCTGCATCCAAAATGTCACTGGACACGGAGGCTTGCTGCAATGAACCCACTGCTGTGTCAGTTGCTTTAGTAAGCAAAGCTGCTATCAGCTTGGATCTTGGTAAAGGCAGGGAATTCCACGTGTAGCTCAGGAAGAGACGGAGACAATAAAGCTCTGACGACTTCTTTTTTTGAACCCACTGCTGTTGGTGAATGTGTGCAAGCTTTTCAGGTTGCACAGGGCCCCTCCTGCTCGGTCCCTCGGACCCGAATTGACTGCGTTGCTGCAATTTGCAGTGATTTTTGCAGAATCAGCCAATCCTCACGGTGCCAGGCTGAAATTGCAGTGACACTGCAGTGGGGGCTGTCTGCAGGATCTTTAAATCCTGGCTCGGGCATAAACTTGTCGCCTGACCCCCAACTAAAACTGCTGCTGCAGCTGCCGTCTGTCCGGGAGGTGTGACCATGACCTGAGGGTAAATAGGCCCCTGGGAGATGAATTGTGGGTGGGTGGGGTCTGAAGGCCCTATGTTTGGGTGAGGGAGGTCTGGGGTTTTAATATGAGGTCGGAATTCTGGAGTACTGAAATTCCAGAGGATTTGTGTTGTGTTTGATTAGCAAAGTTGTGATTCTATGTCAAACCTGTTGCAAATTTGCTTCCCAGCATGCATAGTTATGCAAATCACATGAATTATGCAAATATTAATGCTCACGGTGAATTTGCAGAATTAGGCTTCACTGGATGCAAAATTTAAGTTGTTTTGGTGCAGTGAACTCAGGTCACTATGTTTGGGATCAACACAGCAACCACTCTCGCTTCCCAGAGAAGGCCAAATTCCCACAGAGCTCAGGGAATGAATGTGGGCAAAGCAGAGTAACTAGCTCTCTGTTGTATGGGTTCTGTGCTATATATTCTCCTCTTATATCTAGCCAGACCCAGAGGCATGGGAGAGAGCTTCGAGCTGAAGGCCTCTTGATTTGGTGACATCTACAGCAAATACATGACAGCAAATACACTGGGGCAAAATGAATTGCTCCGCGGAGAGGCCTTGGGCAGCCCTTACTGATTTGCAGCTCAAGAGTAGATCTCAGGCCTGGTCAGAGTCCCCTGCAACAGCAAGTCAAACATGGGCAAGCACGAATTCTCTTGTGTGAATAGTGACCCAAGTTGGACTTTTGCCTGATTAAAATATTCTCACCCCCAACCAGAGTTGGATGGTTGCTTTCAAATGCATATGGCCCGCTTTCAAATGCTGTGTTCTTGGTGACTGGAATCAAAACTATTGGGAAGAAACTGGCAAGCCATGGGAAATACACAAGCAAGAAATCCACCATGGTGCTGCCAGGAATGGAGAGAAGATCTTTGTCCATAATAAGGCACAACTAATGGCACAGAAGGATCATTGAAAGCAATGCAGGATTATCATCTGTATAGTGTTTTAGTACTTTGCAAACTGTACCTAGTTCACCCTCACAGCAATCCTGTGAGGTAGGTCATTATTATTCCCATTTTACAGATGGGGAACTGAGGCTGAGAGCAAGTGACTGCCCAAGGCCACCTAGTGAGTTCGTGACTAAGAGAGAATTTGAACCCTGGTCTTTCAGGGCTAAGACTGGCACTGTATCCACTAGGCTACGCTGGCTCTTAGCTGTAGGATTCCTATCACAAATGCCCACATGGGAAGAAAGCATCAGATTAGAGCTAAAACGGGGACCTGATCTGGTATGTGTGAGTAATACCTGCATTTTCTGGTACCATTTCATGTATCCAAATCGGTACCCGAAAACAGTTTGAGCACTTGAAAAAATGGAATTTTGTCTAGGCTACCTTTTGGTTTTTTTTCTGAGTACCTGAAATTACAACCCCAAGGCTACTCTTTTTTAAAAAAAAAAAGTACCTGAACTTACCCCCCCAACCCACTCCTAAATAATACCCCCATTTCCTGGAATTGGGATGAAATGGGGGACAAAACTGGTACTTCGGTATAATGGTTTGTCTGTATTTTAACATTTCAGATACCTGACTGAAAACCAGTTCGGTACCAGAAAGTACCGGAAATTTCCGGTTCAATTTGGGTACTGGAACTTCGATGGCCAGTATGGTAAATTTTGTGAGTACTTGTTTCAGCTCTACATCAGATGCAAGAATGAAATGTGTAGTTTGGCTCCGACAATCCAATTTGGGCACCCCACAATGCACAGAGAGAAGCATAATCCAGTCTGACATGGCGGTGGAGTTTGTCAACAGGGTTGAATGGCTGATGGGTAGACTTGGCTTCAAAGCAGACACAGAGCAAAGCTGGGAGAGTGGGCAGGAGATGGGAGGGAAGAAAGGTGGCAATGGATAATAGCATTAATGATACAGAGAACCATGTTGGCCCCCTTCTGTTGAAAGCCATTGTTATCCTCTCTTGCCTATGGAATGGCTTCCAGGAAGAGTGAAAAAATACCATTAGGAAAGCAACACAGGATTGTGCCTCATTGCAAATAACTGGGGACTGTAGCATGGTTGGTCGCATTGAAGTGTTAGGGGTTATTCTGGAGTAAGTGGTTAGTGGATCATGACTTTGGGCTTTGCTCACATCTCTTTAAACACCCCACCCCCCAAATCCTATCCAGCTCACAGAGCTTGTTTCTGTGGGAGGGGAAAAAATTCCCTACTCATTTAGATTGTAAGTTGTTTGGGGCAGAGACCATCACTTACGGTACCAGGCCTCCCTTGGGTCTGCTAGACACTAACAAAACACCAGCAAGCAGGAGTAAGAATGCTACGTTAGTTGCTGCAAAATTAATGGTCTGATCATGCGAGTAGCAGCTACTGAAGTCAATGGGGCTCCTCGGAGGAGTAAAAGCATGCAGGATGCAGGCACTAGCCTTTTCCGGTTGCTTTTTTGTTTTTATGGTCCATGTGAGCAGCCGTATGATGTGATTTAATCAGCTGACCCCCTAAGGATTTCCGCTGCAAACCGAGCTCAGGTGAAGCATGGCTAAAGTACAAGGCCAACTACTTCACAAGCAGCCTTGACAGGGGGCTGCTGGGATCGTTGCCAAAGCTTTTCCCTGGAGCTCGAAGCTTCTTTTTATCTGAATGGAGCAGCTTTGCTCCAGGTGCAGACCAGGACTTCAGACCAGCAGGTTTGGGGGATTGGAGTAAAACACTGCTGCAGAAATGCATACACCGGGGACCTCCATGCAATCGCTTTTCTGAATGAAAATCCAAACCTATTTCCTGCCTCCAGTACAGCCCTAGCTTGTCTTTCCTGCCTCTCTTGCACACAGACCCTTGTAAGGAATCCCCAGCCACAGGCTCCGTAGGCTGGTTACGTTCATGTCGGTGACATTACGGCTGAGTGCGCCGATAACTCTCCCCAAACTAACAAGGTACTGGAGGGAGGGGCAGCGGGTCTACATCGGGAGCCGTGTTAAACCCTTCAGGTCTGGGTACAAAATTGATCTGCAGCACTCACAGCCAGGGGATGGAATGAAGCCAATCCTAGAACTCAGCCTACGTTCCTCACTCAGGCACGCCTCTCCAAGGGGTCAACAGCCTCCCAGAGAAAGGCATGCTTGTGGGGTCAGGGCCTTTCATCTAATCTGTCAAAACGTGAATCATCAAAGTGCAATAAACCTGCCCTGTTGGATCCGGTGAGTCACGTGTACACACCTGCAAGAACTGTGCTGAGCTCACGGTTTGCTTAATTATGTCATGCTGCAGCAAGGTCGAGTTGGGGACACACTTCCTTGTCTGGCAAACCCCTTGCCCCCAGCTGCATCAATACTTTCTCTGCAGTGTGTGCAAGGATACAACAGTTTGCCTTTACTGTAGTATCTCTCCTCTGCAGAGTCACCTTCCAGGAACACCTTCAGCCATCGACGTTAGCGGTCATTTTGCTGGCTGCTGTCAGAGGTGCTCGGCAACTGATCAGACAGATTCTATTCTGAGCTAGTCCTCCTTTCCTGACAGTTCTGGGGACACTGAACTGGCTTCGTGGCAGGCAAGTGGGCACATTCTCACAGAGGAAAAAAGTGCCCAAACCACTTTCTCATGTTTTTGTTTTGTTTTGTGGGAACAGCTGGTGCCTTAGCAGCATCAGCACTAGCTATGAGCGAGTTGCATCCCTAATTCATGGATTCACAGTCCAGACTGTTGCCAACGTATCTATGCAGGCAGATTTTTTTTTGGCATAGTTACTCTGTGGTTTGTTTTTACAACCGCTTTCGCAGGGGTCAGAACTCCTAGCTCACCTCTTCTGCCCCCTCCAACCAAATCTGTTGCTAAGGTTACTTGCAGGCATTATTGGATACTATACCTTTGAAGCTTTTTTCCATAATGTATGTGTTCTGACGTCTATCCATCGCATAAGCACCTGCATAAAAATGATATATAATGGAAAACAAATAAGTATTGATGTAAATTGGGTTTCTTTGACTAGTGTGTAGCATGTATTTCCCCCCCCTCTGTTCACCAAGAATTCAGGAATGAGCTTAAATATGTGCCTGACTTTAAGCAACTTGAATCTAATGAAGACTTAAACACAGGCTGAAATGGGTCTGCACTGAGGGAATTAAGTCAGTGGGACATAAGAATGCGCTTAAAAGCTCAGCACATTTGTAAGTCCCTCCTTTAAGAGAGATACTGTCCTTAGCAAGAAGAAAACTGTCCATCAGAACAGACAGGATGGCTAAGTTCTCCAGTGGATCAGTAGGCGACGTTGTGCATAGAAAGGACCAAACTATGGCGGCTTTCAGACCTTCCCCTCACCCCCTGCGCATATTCTGGCTACGGGAGGGACTGCGCAGCCAGGATATCCCCAGGGTGCCGCCGGTCTGAAAGCCAGCCCCCCTCGCGTGGTTTTGCCGGCAAACACCCACAGGATTTCCTGCTCTGTAGCTCTGCGGGTGTTTGCTGGCAAAACCGCCCGGGGGGGGGGGGGCGCCGGCTTTCAGAGCGGTGGCACCCTGGGGATATCCTGGCTGCGTATTCCCTCCCGCAGCCAGAACATGCACGGTGTGTGTGTGTGTGTCTGAAAGTGGCCTATGTTGTGTGGTAGCTAATTTACAGATTTGCACTGCTATAGCTTAGTCTGAAGATGCTGCATGACAGACATACTTTGCTTAATCTGACTTCTCTTTAAAGTCTGCACATGATTCTGTACACGGACGTGAAAATTGCCCCAAATTGGCTACACAGCCGGCTCTAAGTGCAGCAATTTGCAATGGATGCTCAATCTGAAGATCATTTTCTTATGAAATTCTCTGCAAAACGCCCCTTTCAATTTGTAGTGTGTGTGTGTGTGTGTGTGCGTGAGCGCGCAAAATCCTTTTCATTCATACAAAGTGGCACTACTTAAAAATCACCTCAGATAACAACCAGGTTTCGGAGGAATCTTATCATCATCCCAAAACTCGTTTTGCACTTCATAGCTTGGTAATTGTAACTGATGAGTGGGGTCTACTCATCACAAATTCACTTCCAGAAATAGCAGTGCAGCTGCAAGATCCTTAGAATTCATGTTAAAGTAGCACCGCAAATATGATTGGCCATGATGCGCAAAACCCACTTACTCTGGAGTAGTTCCATTGAAGTCTGTAGGGCGTCAATGGGATTATAGACTGGAATTAGTGCTTTGCACATCGCAGCCCATGTTTAAAAGTTTCCTTAATTATTCAACTTGGAAGTATCCATCCATCTCTACAGGTAACCAGAAAGCTTGGGGATCACAATCAACACCAACATCTATTATCTACACCAGCTCCTTCTTCACGCCATTGTGGCTGCAGCCCAGTTTTTCCCCTTCCCTTAACCTACTAGCTATCCATAGTCAAAAACGATCACTCCCCTCCTTCCCTCAATTCTCAGCTGCTCCATCCCTAAGCTGGGTGCAGGGTGAGGGAGGCCAGAGGTGCCTTTAAACTAGCAATGAGAAGACTACCCCTACCCAATCCTTGCATGCTTCTCCCTTCCCACGTTCTTGATAGCTGAGAAGATAAGGAGGTCGTAGATCAGTGGTCCTTAAACTTTTTACCTGTATGGCCCCATTTTGTAACTTCAATAGAATCCCATGATCCCAGACAAAGCGAAGTACGTCAAATATCTATTGGGATAGTGACTTTGGCTGCAGACAACACGGCCCCATCCTGACCCCTACCTTGGGCACCTCTGATACAGATTATTAACCAGGATGAGGCTCGCACCCCAGTCGTTTGGCTTTAATGGGATTACTGTCAATTGTAATGGTTCACTCAGTTGTAACCAAGAGTTGATTTGATTTCTTACAATGGGATAGAAATTTCATCTATCATTGGCCCTGATCCTACTCCCCGCGGAGCCCGCACAGAGCAGTACACGTGCACAGTCACGCACAAACCAGATGGCGCCCCATAGCGGGTGCATCCAGACCCGCAGACACCACGCGCACACTGCTCCGCAGGAACAGGATCGGGGCCATTGTCTGAAAAACACCAGGTACATTTTTTTTCTTTTTTGCGGGGGGAGGGGCACTAAGAAAATAATATCATCCTTGTGTGGCCAGTTTTACAGACTGGTCAAGATTTTTCTTGACAGCCTTGAAAATATCCTTTCAAGTCTGGCCTTTTTATTTCTCTTGTAAAGGTTTGGAGATAAGGCTCAAAACCAAAAGCTGATAATCCAAACACCAGACACTGCCTGTCCAAACGTTTGGGTCCATCTCTACAAGTTGCACCAACTGTTTCATTATTACAAGGGACCACCAGGTCCCTGAAAACAGTGAACATAGACTTGTTCTGGCATGGGCTTGTCTGAATATGTACTCACTAGTCTTGCAAATCCTTGCAAGAAGGCCTTACACATACTCTTCTAAAATATATGCTAAAACATTCTGCTAAAATCAAGGCGATGTTTGCACAAGGAAGGGTCTGCAGAACTGGGCTCAGTATGTAAAAGTCTCGCACTTCTCTGATGATCCTGCCTGATTACTAAGGTGTCTGTGATTGCATGTACCTTGTGCAGCTGCTAATGAGGAAATGCCAGAGCTGAATATCCAGCCTTAGCAGAATGCAGCTGTATGAAGCAACGACCATGAGGACAAAGGATCACTTTCTTAATCAGAACAATCTTGGCAGTGGAAACAAAAAGTGGGGTCTCCCAGCACACTCCTTAGATGATGTTCGGAGTTCTTTTCTCTCTCTCCCCCACATTCGCTAAAATGCTAATGCTTCAAACAGCCAGGACAAATCAGAAAAGATGAGGACCCTAAGAAAATGTGCTATGTTGGGGAAGGATGCAGAGCTGTAATAGTTAATGTCTGAGATGCTCTGGAAATGGTCCCTGGGATTAGAAAAGTGCCAAAGACAATGTAGTTGCTCACTTATAGAGCACCACACACACAGACCAAAATAAGACTCGCATCACCTGCCCCAGAGCCAGTGATGAATGGCCCCCAGATGTTCATAGACAGAAACACTGACTGCTTCTCAATCAAAGGGTGAAAACAAGCACGCAGCCAGCACACTGGCTACACAGCCCGGGGGAGGGAGGGCTGCCTCCGCCTAGGTCAGATCACTGAATGGATGTGCGTCCAACTGGGTCGGCCAGTTAGCCTTCCCCTGCCCCCCACCCCCCCCAGCGGGGGGAGAGAAAAAATGCAGGGCTTAGCAGCCCGGTCCCCGGATCTCTCTCGCGGGCCATAGCAGTCGGTAGCAGGCCCTTGCCGTGTCTGTTTTCACCCAGTGTCTGGGATAGCAGACCTTGGCCGGAGATTCAAAGAGCTGAACTGGAAACTGCTAGAGGTGTTACAGCTGTGCAGCTCAGTCTCTCTTCTCAAACCTTACAAAAAGGGTGCTTCACAGAGAGAGATTTGGTCTCTTTCATTTCTTGGTTTCATAATCCATTTTTTTTTAAGGTGGTGGTTTGCAACGTTCTCCCAAGCTTGCCCGCACAGAGTTCCAGAAAAGCAGAGAGAGGCGTGCTCTAGATGCATTATTTAGCAAATGGGATAATAAGTCAAAATAAATGTGTGTTTTTTTTTAAAAAGGTCAACCCAACTCAGCTCAGCACAAGAACCTTGGATTCTAGGAGAGTTTGCATGGGGACCCAAACCCTGAGTCCAGATGTTCTACATCTCTGGATCTTTGAGGAAGCTTTGTGCTAGAGGGCTTCTTCTAAGTTAAAGTAACATATTAGCATTACAGTGGCGACTTAGCCTCCCTTGCTATAGCCTAGACCCTGTGCCCAGCTACTGTGAGGCTGGGCATAGCAAAGGAACATGACCATGGATGTACTAAACTGAGTTAAAATAGGCAATTCCTGGACTGGGAATCAGGGAGAAGGAATAACAGACAAGCAGCTTCCTGAAGCCGAAAGGACCAGGTTTCATGCAGAGGTAGAGAGAATGCAGCAATACAGCATAGACTCTGCCCCCGCATGTAGCCTCCTACAAGTCGTTCACCAGCATGGCTAGGAAGACGTGTTGTTTGATTTCTCTGACTCATGCCTGTTATGAATGTGCCTTGACTCCCGTTTGACATCTGATCACAAAGCATGACAAGCCAGTAGGAGAATCTAAAAGGGAAATGCAGCAGCTCAGTCACAAAGCTTGACAGAGAACTTTAACTGAGCTTGGCGTATCCAAATAGACCCGCGCACGTTCCCCCGTCGGCATCCTGCTCCTTGGGAGAGATTGCTTCCTTGCTAGCTGGGAAAGAGATGACTCATCAGAAGACAGAAGCGGAATAGGATGATGAAAGCAACTTTGAGTCGTGCGACCGGGTGATATCTGTGCCTTATGCCCAGGGACCTGTGTTCACTGCATTTTCCTCCATTCCTGCCAATGGGAAAAAGTGCAGTGAAGACGAGTCCCGGCTCACACTTACTTTTCCTGAATCTTCTACTAAGCCTTGTCTCTGCATTTTGGATGGACAAGCAAAAGGTGCAGCTGTAAAGGAAGTCCTCACAGGTTCAGCATGGATGCTGGGTCAAATTCCCTGCAACCCCCAGTGCAAAGCAAGACGGGTGCACCCAAGGGTGTAGCTATCCTAGCGTAGGGGGTGGGGAGGGCAGCTGCATTGAGGCCCGTGAACCTGGGGGGGATGGGGCATGCTTCCTGGTGCAGGGGTGTCCCCTGCTACTGGGAGAGGGGGTAGCAAGAGGGCCGGCACTTCATCTTCCTACTCCAGCCTAGATATGTCCCTGGATGCGTAGCCCATCTGTTCTTGAAGTCCTCCTGCTTCTTTCTTCTGACCCAAACCAGCTCCCACTACGGTCAATCCCAAGGACGGGACTGAGCGATGGGAGTTGAACTGACCTTCAGTTATGCTTTTATCGTCCCTAATTTTCTTACATAACGTCTTTGTGTATGGTTGCAGCCACCACCACACTCCTCTTGACATGAGAAGCCTCTGCTAGGTCTTGTAACTATGTCGTAACGGGAGGGAGTGACCAGAGGAGTATTTTTCATCTCAAAGAAGGCAACCTGGGGATTTTTAAAATAGTCTTCTCTGGTCACTCCCTCCTGTTACGATCCTGCCATTACAGGGGACAATTAAAACATGGTTGTCATGGAGAATTTTTCTCTCTTTCTCATTTCCTTGAAGAAGACTAGAAAATGACCACTGATTCGCGCACAGGCTGATGCTGCAAACTGGCAAATCAAAGGAAAGATGTTTCCCAAAAGATTAAAACAAATCCAGTTGGACAGAATGATCTTGACAGCAGAGATAGATTAGCTAGGATTCCCAGCACAGCACTTTGGAGGAAGGAAGCGGAGAGGCTACTTGTGGCTGCACATACGGATCCGTAACTACCTACATGTATTGAAGGGAGGACAGTGCGCTTCTTAAAGCTGGCTTTATAAAAATCACTTCTGCATGGGCCACAGGGTGCAGCGCTATAGTCTTTGCAGAGTTGTATATTAAAATAGCTGCCGTGCCTGCATAGGAACCAGATCAAAAGTCGGGACAAGAACTTTCTTTCTGATCCTCAAGGACCTTAACATCTGAATGTTTGTAGTCTTATTCTCCAAAGAGGGGTTCTTGTGCAGATGGAATTTGTACTGGACAATAGTTCCGAGTAATTCCGCGTTGAGTTTCAGATATTCTATAGTATCCTATCAGGGAATGAGCTATCTAAAATTAGAGCTGAAACAGGCACTTCATTTAGTACTCACCGGTCATACCTGCATTTTCAAGTACCTCATTGGGTACTTGGTGGATACCCAGATATCCCCCCAAATTAGTAATTACCCCCCAAATCAATTATTTTCTGTCATAATTTCCCAGTAGCTGGAGGTTAATTTTCCAGTAATTTCCCCCCCAATGGCAATCACTATATTGGGATGGAAAACTGTAAAAATAGATATGGAAAACAAAACAATCAGGACCAGAAGTAAAACAAAAATTGGGAATGGAAACTGACTTTCCAGGTCTGGAAGTTGACATTCTAGGAGAGAAAACAAAAAAATAGGTATTGGAAGTTTAAAAAAAAAAAAAAAGGGATGGAAGTAAAACTATTGGTACTGGAAGTTGCCGTTCTGGGACATCGGGTCCATAAATCAGGTTGCAATCAGGTACCGACTGGTACCCAATGATGTCAGGTCAATTCGGGTATCAGAAATTCGTTGGGTCTACCTGTTTTTGCAAGTTCTTGTCACAGCTCTAATCTAAATGCAACGCCAACCAATAGGAGCAACACCAGCTCTTTGTTCCAACATCACAGGTTGGGAAAAAATGTGGGGGTGGTTTCCTTGCCTTAAGGTGTCCAGGAACAGTAAAATAGTGTGCTCTCTAGACGAGAAGACAATCCACGGATCCCTAGGGTTTGTCTCTATGAACACAACTCCATTCTAAAGATGTTGTGAATTTGCGGAAACATTCTGCTCCACAATAGTTTTGGGGTCACTGTGGAGTTGTTAGTGCCTCGTCATGGGAGTTACAGCTCCACTCCAAATTAATAGCCCAGGTGTGGTTCGTGTTGTTCTGGATTAATGTTTACATTCATCCCATATTCCACTCAATTAATTCCAAGGAAATGCATATTCCATGATGCTCTGCTGGCAGGGAGGAGCAGTTGGAAGGGACCTCAAGGGTCATCTAATTCAGTGACTACTGTTTGTGTGTATGCTCTGCTAAGCAGTTAGCTACTCTGTAGTGAAATATTCATATTTATGGAGTAGCTGATGAATTCAGAGCAGCTGGACTCTAGCAGAGCAAACACTGCAGGTGTGAAAGGCTTATCCCCCCTCACCCCGTTTCTCCCTGTCCCCCTCCCAGATCGCACGGCTCTTTCCTTAGCTTTCCTGCTTGTCTCTTGACAAGGCCCTGGTGCTGAGCAAGAAGATTTTCATGCAACCGGTTGGTGTTGGACAATAAAGATTTGTGCATCCAATTATGCCTTTGCAAAGATGATCTGATTTTAACACCCCCCACCCCACCCCACCCATTTTCTAACAGGAGTACAGTCTGGGTTTTGTGCAAATAATGTTTTATTTTTTCAGCAGAAAACCCTCAATGACAGTTGAAATGGGCATCAGTTCTCTCACTAAAATGGGCAAATGCTCCAATGTTTAAGCATTTGAATGTACAAATTAGCATTTTGGGTTTGTGTGTGTCAAAAATCGAGCTGAAACAGCTGGCTAATTTGCTACCAATAGGTAATACCCGCAATTCTGAGTACTGTATTGGGTGCCTGACAGGCTAACCAAGTACCCATCTGGGAACCCAATTGCCCCAAAACGCCAGGTAATGCCAGTACCAAGTTACTGATTCGTACGATAGTAAACTGGTACATAAATCAGGACGAATGGTCAGAAAATCGGTAATGGAAGTCAGAAAATTATTACCAAAAGTCAGAAAATTGGGACAAAAAGCAGTATTTTTGTTCATCGGATGGCTTGTTGGTTACTAATTGAGTACCGATTCCTACCTGATGTTACCGGGTAATATGCTGCCATTTTGATAGCTGAACCCACATGATGAGCAGTTCATGGCACTTTACGGCCAACCTGCCCATCACTGTAGCCCCACCCCTTTAGAAAGATCTAAAAGGGGGAAAGGCTGAAGAACCAGCACTTTACAACAAGCTTCTGGAGAGGACAGTTGCCTGGGGCAGCAGGGTTCCCACTGTGAGCTTTCCAGGGGCCCAAACGGTAGAGGGAAGTGAGTGGTACCCAAGCCATGATGCCCAGAACTGAGGGCCCTGGAGGTAAGAATTCCCAGCCCTAGCAGCAAGGGAATGAAGGGAGAAGAGGGGCTAAGAGAGGAAATCTGTACACTTTAAATATTGAACGGTGTGCTTTGCACTAGTGGTGAAAATAAAGCCATTTGTAGACAAGATGCCGTTTGTCCTGGAGTTCAGAGTCGCGTTCATGTGGGTGTGTGTGTGTGTTAGACTTTCCCCCCAATACCAGAAGTTGGCTGGTGTCATAGGAAACAGCGGGTGCTGGCACACTTTCCCATGGACATAGATCCAGACTTATGAAACCTCTATATCGGGGTTTAACAAGTCCAGATCTCCATGCATGGGTTTGCCGGTGCCGCTGTTTCCTAAGACATTGGCTGACGTCCGGCATTGCCGGTGGGGTGGACTGCACAAACCTACACAAAACTCCCTGGTATTGGGGAGAAACTGCACCTCCCGGACTCTTAAGTACGGGAGAAATCGTGTCTTATCTAAAAATGGCCCAAAAGGTGAAGGAAACTGAATGGAAGGGTCTAAAGCCTGGTATTTCAGAAGAAGAAAGTGGTGGGGAGTTAAGAGCCTTGATCCTGCAAGGAAGCGGTGGAGGTGTGGGGTTGTTCGCCACAGCTCATTTTTGCAGGTATTCATTTCAGCTCTGGTCAAAAGCAGAGCATCTGGACTGCAAAAAGTTACCGAGCGAAACGGGCAACTCTTTTCTCTTGAAATGTCATGACAGATTGTTGATTTTTTTGTCCCTTACCTTTGACTCTTATCTCATCTCTGAGCAGCCAAAAAATGCATCTACTAGTTAAAACCCCCAAATAGGAATGAAAAACATATAGTACAGAAGGGATGTAAGAAGCCAATAAAATAAAATAGTATAACCAACAATGTTTGCTGAGTAAAAGAATGGCAAAATGACAAAGGGAAAACAAAAACAAAAACCACCTTTTTTTTTAAGATTAGCTCACAAACTTCCTCCCATTTTCTGTATAATATATTCAAATGCTGCATACACATGTCATTAGCAGCAGAAGAAGGTGACGATGCCAAAAGCTTAGGCCTGAAGCTGTACAGGTTTGTGATTTCCCAGGAAGAGGAAATGAAGATTTATGTTTGGTGCAAGTTTAGGCCCTGCCTCCTTGGCCAGAACCCCTTCTAGCAAAGCTCCATGTAACCCAGAGAAAAGCAACAGTCCAATGGGATCTTTGCTTCTGCTTATTGGGTTCTGAGAGATCTGACCTTAAAGCCATATTGTTCTAATTACCATTGGGCTTGTACATGGTATGTTACACGGTATATTTACCACTAGAGCAACCCTTATCCAAGCAACCTTTATCTAAGCAACACTTCATCTAAATCAGAACAGCTGTGTTCACCATGTTTCCCCCATTGGCTGCAATGGGGAAAACGCAGCAAACATGGGTCTCTGATGATAGGGTTTCATCCTGTGGGCTTTATAAAAGTTCATGTCAACTGTATCAGGGAAAGGGGGAAAAGGAAAACGTCAACCTGGGTTTCTCTGAGAGTGCATCCTACACCCACTGCTCAGCTTCCATTGATGTTAATGGTGGACGATTACACCATCGGTCTCTCTAAAATGCCTTATCTAAAGATATGGGGATAGGATTAACCAACCTACTCAGAACAGAGAGGCTAAAATAATTATCTGCAAATCCTCAACGTTTCCATTGTTGTTAAAGAACACCATATTTACGTCTAAATACGTTTGTTGCTGGTATAAAGGCAATCCCAGTATCATTCTAGTGTTAATGCCCTCTTGGACAACAGAAACGGGCTTGGAACCACCCTACTTCAAAGGTTTAAATTGTTTAAAATTACTGACCTAGATCATTCAGATAGCTGTAGTGTCGCCAGTCTGCAGTGTCTCTGTCAAGGATTTTGTTACTCAGCTGTTCAAAAAGCATGACAATGGGTTAATGATGAAAACAAGCCAAGGAGACCCTCCCCCAACCCAGAAACCCATTGACAAGGATGAGGAGAGCTACGGCCTGATCAACTCAGCTACTCGTATGGACACGGAGGTAGGACGCTTTCAAGACGGCATAAGGGGAAATCACAAAGGAGAGACACTAGGCTCTAAAGCAATGCCCAGGAGCATGCTGGAAAAGTCATGACTTCCTTTGGTAACTGGGAATTCTCAGTCAAATGTTTGTGCAGATGGAGGCCACGCACCAGCAAAACACATGATGACGACTGTGTAGAAAACCGACACGACATGCAGATTTGAGGGTCGGAAACAGAGGGAATGTGCTTCTCTAGCTACATACATAGTTAACAGAGATCCACAGCACAGTCCTCCACCAGCTTTGTGACAGCATTTTTAGCCCCAACTGGAGGTCCCATTCATTTCAGTGATGTTTGCTTAGGAGCTGAGGGCTACCAGCCATGCAAAGAGGGTGGAAAATTGTGCTGATGATGGGTACAGGATTTCTCACAATTCAAGGAAAACTTGGAGAAGACTGAGGCAAAAAGCCATGAAGCTGCCCTGCCAGCAGAATCAGAGAGGAGCTTGGTGCTTCCACCCAGAGGTGACCGCTGGGCAGAGTTGTCTTGGTGCCCAGAATCAGAGTCATGCAATAGGTCAGGCTGCACTAGCAGCTGGTTCCTGTGTCCGTGGAAATAGAGTCCGTCCGGGAGAGGGACAAACTCCATCAGCAGCAGAGAAAATGGCAGCAGTGGGTGAAAATCTCAACCACAATCTCCTGGATAGACGGACACCTGAGAAAAGAGTTACAACACCCCAAGGACACACAACCGAGAGTGTTACGACAAGCAGGCACAATCGCACCAGTGCCATCCTGAGTGTGCAGCAGAGTGCTCAGCATTTCCCTTGGAGGCTGATTCTACTCCACAGCTTGTATGGAAGGAAACAGTACGCTAGATCCCTCCCTCCCTGGGGGCCCTGATCCTGAGGCAAACAGTCCCAGAGCAGCCGGTATTGTACAGCTGCTTCTGCAAGTGCCCTCCCCTGCAGACTGCTGCAACCAACCTGATTGTAACCAAGCCAAGCACACGCACCTGAGACTTTGCCTCTCCCTGTCCCCTCCTTGTCTTTTAGATTGTAAGCCACAGGCAGGGACCGCGTCTATTTCTATGTTCTGTACAGCACCAGGTCACACAACTGGCGGTATACAAATGTTTATAATAATAATAATAATAAAGGGAGGACAAGCCAGAAGATTTTCTTTGCTCTCTCACAATCAAAGGTCTCATCAATATTGCAGAGGATCAACTGACATTTACAGCCAAGGCAGGTATGGGATTGCAGCTCAAATGGAAAGGTCCTGAGATTTGATGGGGTTGCCTACTGACAGCGACATCATTTAAAAAAACAACAACCACCCTCACATGGATGCCACTGTGTGTAACTGCATGGTATTCCCTGGGCTTCAATGGGACAAGACGTGCTTTGATAAATACAGCAGGTACATATGTACGTATGTACGCTTGGATATAGCTGTTGTACACATGTCAACTTGGTATTTCAAATTAAGAACAAATGCTATGTCCAGATGAATCCTCCTGTACAACCTCTGTTGGTGTCTGGTAACATGATATGCTCATGAAATGCACGTCGGAGGACACGTTAATTGTGCAATCTGAAATAGGCTGCTTCTGGTGTGGGGTTCAAACGCCTCATTCACATGGCTTTGGATTCTCATAAACGCGTGCCGCCTAAGTTTAACTCTGTTCTGGGAGTGGAACAGCTCTCTCTCTCTCTGAATCTCAAGTTTCACACAAAGGCCACTTTTACACGTTAGCTGGGAGGCGGGGAAACGTCTGTGGATGGAAATCGCGCCTGTATTCTCATGGGAATTAGCAAATGCAAGAGTGTACTATTCCACTTTTATCCCACGAGAACACCTGTCATTGTAAAAGCTACGTCAGGGGACCCAGTCATGCATGAGTGTTCTTGGGGGGTACAAGCAGCATAGTGCATTCCTACATGCGCTAATTCCTGGGAGAATAGAGTTGCGATTGCCATCATGGAAGTTTCCCTGCTTCCGAGGTTATGTGTGAAGGTGGCCAGAGTCTCAACTCAAAGGTGTTCCCCGGACATCAATCTCTTATTGTCCTCAGGTGCAAACAAAAACTGGGTAGGGCAGGGCCAAAGCATCCCTTTTGTGAAACAGTTCCATGAAAATGGAATGGCTATTGAAATTCCAGGCGAATTTCAGGTTGGCCTGAAGGGTTTGTGAAAGTATTTTTCTTTTTTTGAAATGGGATGAGGGAAAGCCAGCAAAAGGGCAGTTGCTATCTTGAGTAGAGCTGAAATTTGATCTCAATATTCTTGCGATTCTCACCGAAAATCACGGTTCTCGACTCGTTTTTTGCAAGAATGCTAATTGAGAAAATTGTGGTTCTCAACACTTTCTCGGTCAATTTTTTTTTTCTTGATTTACCATTTACCATTACAGTTTATCATGTACCACGTTTGTCCTGGTAATGTGCATGTGCAAAATGGCTTCCCTTTTCCAAAATGGCAGCAACGCTGCTGATGCCATCTTGGAAGAGGGCTGCACATGTACAGCACAGCTGGGGTGGTCATTTTCGGCATGTGCATTACCGGGAAGAATGCGGTACACAGTAAACAGTAATGGTATATTGAGAAAAATTCTCGACTGAGATTTTAAACCATTATCGAGATTGTCCCAAGATCTTGGTAACGGTTCTCAATTTTTGCGAGATTTTCGCAAGAAAGAAATTGATTCTTGTTTCAGCCATAAATTTCTTGACAGAGAAATGAGAACACTTCCCTTTCCATAACAACCATGCTCTGAGGAGCTCTGGGTAAATCTGAAAGTCAAATTATAGGATCTACTTACTCCATTACTTAAGTCCGACATGAGCTATGTTTCAAGATCTCAAGTGCGAGTAGGCCTTGGTCATGATCACAAAACCACTTACTCCAGAGTAGTCCTATAGGTTTCAATGGGACTACTCCAGAGTAAGTGGTTTGTGGATTATAACTCAGTATTGACCTTCATAACATTCTGAAGAGGTAGATATCTTGAGTATTTTTTTCACTCAACGCACAATTAACTTGAGGAATGTGTTGCCAGAGGATGTGGTACAGGCCAGAAAGAGAGCTGGGTTTGAAAAAGAATTGTCTAAGTTCTTGGAGGATAGGTCCATTAATGGCTGTTAGTCAAGTAGGTTGCGGGATGTAACTTTTGACTGTTAGGAGTGTGAATGGTAGGGAGCGGCTCACTCAATTACAACCTGTTCCGTACTTCTCCAAAGTGACCGAGAATGGCCACCATCAGAGACAGGATGCTGGGTTCAATGAGCCATTGATCTGGCACTTCTTATGTTCTCATTTCCCTTTGCTGGATGAGAAAACCTGAACCTCAGAGAAGTTATCAGATTCGTCTAAAGTTATGCAGTAAATAAGCGACCAGTCCTGGAGCAGAACCCAGCTCTCCTGATTGTATGTCTGGTGCTGCGACAACCCTACCTGCTCTCATCAGAAGGAGCTGATATAGGAGAACGTGAGCATAGGGGTGTGTGTGTGTGTGTGTGTGTGTATATATATATATAACAACAAACTCAACTTGATGGGGGATTACTGCCTCTTAAATGGCGTGGGCCCACCGAACATGCACTGTTTCTTCTTTTTAAACGCAATGAAAGAGCCAACCCCTTCACTAGAGGGATCACACTCCAAAAAACACAAACATGTTGAAATTTGGGAAAGGGATTCCTACACAAGTGGATTGGGAAATCCACTGGGTAAGAGTCTCATTATTAAGGTCAATCTATTCCTCCCTCCCTCCCGCCTGTTCATTTATCTGTTGCTTCTTCTCATAAACTGGCACTGTGAATTTATTATTATTATTGTTTATTATTAAGAATACCAACAATAACAATGACAATAATAATATATTTATTTTATTTCACCAGCAATGTACCTGGCACTGAACAATAATTAATTAGAGAGAGGTCCCTGCCCCAACGGGCTTACAATCTAGAATGGACAAGGGAGGGGAGAAAAGGGAGCATAGAATGGACAAGGGAGGGGGGAGAAGGGAGCATAGAGGGAGACAGGGAGACATTAAACAGGTTGGTTACAGTTCCTTGGCCAAGTCTTCCTGAGTTTGCACAGCAAGTAGAAGAATGAGGCAATCTTGGCTAGGGTCTTTGCACATGAAAACAGTAGCCCACAGAGTTAGTGGGTATTATTCTGTGCCACTTCAAGACAGACCTGTCGCGGTCAAAGAATCCCCAGATGAAGTTACTTCTGGTGCATACTGTCTCCAACGGAACTGAAACGAGTGCTCATTTGCTTACCTGCGGGTAATTCTGGCAATTTCAAGTACCGAAAGGGCATCCAAATATCTGAAAATGCTGGGTGTTGCCATTACCAAATTACTGATTTACCATTTTACTGATCAGTACTGATAGATAAAATGGTAAATTGGTAGAGAAATCGGCATGGGAAGTCAAAAGATTGGTGCCTAAAGTCAGGAAATCAATCTTGGAGGTTGTGAAACCTGGACGAAAAATGGTAAATTGGGACAACAGGTAGTCCATTGGGCACTATAATTGAGTATCAATTAATATCTGAAGTTACCCGGTCAGGTTGGGTCAAACACCACAATTTTGAGGCGCATACCCAATTCTGCGGGTACTTTTTTCTGCTGTGGTCTCCAATACAACCATTAGCATAACACAAAGTTGAGTCTCATCACTATAAGTCAGCCCATACTATTGTGGGTCTGTAACAGATTGGAATTCAACACACACACACCGCATCTGTCCATACAAAACAAGTGATTGTACTCACAAACGGGGAGTCGGCCTGCAAAAGTGTGGACGGTGGATGGGCTTTAACACTCTACATGCTGCAACTTGTGAAAACAGCAAAAATCCAGATTGATGGGAGGCTCTTATTTTTCAGGGGAAAGGCTATCCAAATGTCTATCGCCTTGTAGCACTCGGTAGTCTGGGCTGTGCAATGCATGTACTAGCCATTTTTAATACTTCATTACCGTCTCTATGTAATTCTCCTTTCTGCCTGTCTTGCCCAGCTGGTAAAGATACGGCATGCTATCACCCTATAACTGTACTTACCTCCAGCTTGGCCTCTACGTCAATAGGAGCAGAATGACAACCCCTTATTTCTTCAAACATGCTTCAGAAAGGCAAGTGGGCCCGTGGCTGTTGCTCCATAGATGCAGTCTTCACTCCTTTTCTTTGGTATGTTCAAACTGGTGCTACTTTAATGGCATTACGTTGTGGTTGAATTATTTTTTACGAGTTGGATGTCTTCCAGTCTGGCTTCTTCCAGTGACCTCGGTATTTCAATTCCTGAGTTTTATGGGAGGCTTTTGGTAGAATTTTAGGACCTGCTTTCATAAGCCGACAATCCTTTCGGCTTGAAGTGTTCAGGGCAGGACACCTAATAGCAATTGATTTTAGTGAGCGCTGCAGAAGATACCAACATGGTTCTCGGAATTTATCTATTCTGTCGTTTTTTTCCCTCTCACTGGAAGGACCAGGAAAGTGAGGTGCTTTGAGGGGAAGAGAACAGGGCAACAATGGGAAAGGATTCCAGTCTTTATGTTGGGGTGTAATTGTTGGGGGAGGAGGGCAGCCCCTGTAACGAAGGGTCTGCTGCCGCCTTGTGCTGGCAATCAGACTAGGTTTTGTCTCTCGTTGACCTCGGTTCCCATCTTCAAGGGTAGTGCTACAATTTTCTGGGCCCCACGTCAATTCTCAGGCTGCCAGAAGGAGGAAATGGGACAAGAGAAGCCACATTCTCTGATCTCATTGCTGGACAAGGATGAGGCCCGGCCCTATTGCTTTTCCCTCGAGTATCACTGCCAGAAGGGGAGGGGGTGGAGGTCTGGTTCATGGACTACCCACATCATGAGGGTTGGGAGCATTCCTGTAAGTGTGGGGCCGCATTATTTACTTACAGCAGGGATTGGGACCTGAGACCCTGGGGCCAAATGCGGACTGTGACAAGTTTTTATGTGGCCTCTTTTCAGTTCCTGGCTCTGGCCCTTGTGTCCAGTTCAAACCCATGATCTGGGCCCTCCTTTTCTTGCGTGCATCCCTTAAGAGTCCTTGCCCCCCCAGCGTCTGTACGGCCCTTGCAGCTCGTGCTAATTTTCAAAGTGGCCCCTGGGACAGAAAAGGTTTCTCACTCCTGCCCAAAGGGGAAAACTGTGCACAATTGGGGGGAAAAATGCATTTCGACTCGGTGAGTTCCTCCCTGTCCTTGAATTGTCTCCCTGCCCTCTAATAAGGACGTGACAGAAGGCTGCCTCCTGCCCCGTGTCTCAAAGGCTGGATGCTTCTGGGCTTGGTGTGATGGTTAGAAACCCAGGTGTTTCTGTGCCCCTGCCCCCGTCCCCCTTGGCTCTGTCGCTGGTCTCAGTGAGCTTCGCCTGCTCTGCAAACCGGCAACGTCCTCCGAGTCCAATTCGGGCGCATTTTACGGCTCTGGGCAAAACGATTAGCAAATGAAAATCATTAAGGCTGCCGTTAGGGGATTTTTTATAGGCTCTTTTGTCTTAATTGGCTTGAAAAATGGCCATGAAAAGCAGCCGCGTGACAGGACAGGCGAGGTTCGACAATGCTGCGGAGCATCCTCATGAATAAGCGCGATAGGGGGAGACTGAAAAGCTAAGCTGGACCATAGATTTTGATAAGTGCCCTCAGAAAAATATAAAATCCATTGTTTTCCCATTTGAAACTCTAAGGCGGCCATTTAGTAGGATGAATGATGGGGCGCAGCCTGGGAAGGGAAATGGCTTCCAGACGGTCCTTCAGGCACGTTCTCTGGTTTTTATTCCATGTCAGCAGCTGAATATTTTTTTGTGCCGACGTGACAAAGGACCCCGGCAGGCTGGCAAACCATGATAGGTGCTTGCTCTGACCTTTTTAGAATTCATTTGCAATTATTCCAGGAGGCTTCGGCTTTGATGGCTCAGACTCATGGAGACCAACCCATTTATATTCTTTTAAACAATTATTAGCACTTGCATTTTCAATTTGTGGAGCAAAAGTATCCGTTTGGGCGGAGGAGGCATCCATATGGGGACAGGGGCATGCCATTAAAATGCAACCCGAATGCCTCTATTGGCAAACCATCCCTTCCACATTTGTGTCTGCCTTAACTTGATTCGGCGAAGCAATCTCAAGAGCCAAGCTTCATGCTACACGTGAACAAGCCTCTCTTTCCATCTTTAGGAAACTAGGCGGCTGCTTGAAACGCTTCCCTTTTCAATCTGACGTTCCCCCCTGGATCTTGCTCTGGTGGGTTTTTGGTTAGAAAAGATCTCTTTTGGTTAGGGTGGCAAAACGCCGCTCCCATGGACTTCTAGCAGGAGTCCTCAATGGAATCTCTTCAAACTTCTGTTTGACGTATTAACTACTAGGAACAGTTACCCTTCCCAGTGAATGAGGTCTATACCTATTGTCAAAAGGCCAAACAGTGAAAGCCCTTACTCTGCAAAGAGTCCCACTGAGCCAGTGGGAACGAGTGTGAAGGGTGGCCCCCAGGACAGGGGTTACTGCTACAAGGCACTACTGTAAGGGTGCTGTGGTACTCTCGCAGACCAGACAGCCTTATGTGAGACAGTCATGGCTAGCACAGCTCTGTCATGCTGCCCCTGGAAGCTATAGGGGGTTATTGAAATATCCCACCTCTGAGCACTGAGAGAAGATGCAGGGAGAAGTCACCAGGCCCTACAGTGCCTATGGGTGGGTGTGTTTGTGAGCGAGGAAAGCCTCTGGGGCGAGAGGTGGGTGTGGATAGTGCATACCCTGTTTCTTTGCTCTTTAAAAAAAACCCACCAGACTAGCCTCAAGTTAGGCAGTGGACGATTGGTAAATGAGCACAATTCGTATAAATCATGTTAATGTATGCATATTTATGCAAATCAGAGCATGGGGCTTGTCCCACTTTGAGAGGTTCAAAATTTATTTATTTTATTTTTATTTATTTATTTTGTAGATTTTTATACCGCCCCATCCTGCAAAGCAGCTCGGGGCGGTTAACAACAATAAAAGTAGTTTAAAACATTTAAAATACAATATAAAATACATCAATAAAACAGGGCAGTGTGCATAAATAAATATATAAGTGGGGGATTAAAACTCACCCCCCCCCCCCCCCCAAAGGCCTGGGCAAACAGCCAGGTCTTACAGTTCCGCCGAAATGTCAAAAGGCTTGGGGCCAGGCGAGCTTCCTCCGGAAGGGAGTTCCACAGCCGCGGCCCTACCACCGAGAATGCCCGCTTCATCGTGGCCCCCCGCTTAACACGGGGGACCTCCAGGAGGGCACCCCCGGCAGACCGCAGGAGCCGTTCCGGGGCGCGAAGGGCGAGGCGGTCCCTAAGGTAAGAGGGGCCAAGGCCGTATAGGGCTTTATAGATCATTACTAGGACCTTGAACTTGGCCCGGCACACTATCGGCAGCCAGTGCAGCGCTCGGAGCACCGGTGTAATGTGCTCCCGCTTGTGCAGAAAGGGTGTGCAAAATCTGGCCAGCTTGTGCAGAAAGGGTGTGACAGGACAGAGCTGGGGGGCGGTGGGTGCATGTTTTAGGAATATGGAGATGGGGGTGGCCATCTGAGATGCACGTCCAGCAAACTCAGAATCTGCTGGTGCTCAGCGGGACCCACAGAGCCTCGATGGAGGAGGGCTGATTTAGCATCTCCTGGCTGCAAACGCAAGCAGAAGGATCAAGGCCCAAGGTGTAACATGCAGCATGAACACGAGCTGCCCCAGTCCATTCCGATGCTACTGCTACTAGTTTTCAGCTTGAATCCCACCAGCCTGGGGAGGCAAAGAAAGAACCTTCTTGGGCATGAGGGGGCAGCAGAGCTGTTGGCCACCCCGTATAACACCCCACTATGTTCGCTCTTCGGGGAGGCTGATTCCTTGTCCCTTTCACTGGACTCCACTGCAGTCGTTAAGAATCTCATCAGGGCCCCAGGGCTATAGGGTGAAGTCAGAATCCTACATTTAGTCCCACCCGCTGCCCTGAGTCTGATGCCCCCTCTCTAAAGTATCCCTGATAGATGCCTGTCTTGAAAACGTCTAGGAAAGGAGATTCCACAACCTTGCAAGGCAGCTTGTTCCACTGCTGAACTGTTCTAATTTCCCCAAACATTTAACCTTCCTGCAATTGAAAACCATCACTCCTTGTCCCATTCTCAGTGACAATGGAGAACAAAGCAGAGGAAGTAGGGTTTGCCATGTTGATCCCAAATATAGGCAATAGAGACAAAGTACAGATGCTCTCCATCTTTTTTTATGGCATCCTTTTCAATATGAGAAAACTGTCAACATGTCTCCCCTGAATCCTCTTCTCTGTAGGCGAAACAGGCCCAGTGCCACCAGTGTCTCCTCATAGGACATGGATTGCAGACCCTTGATCATCTTTGTTGCCTCCTCCGAAACCTTTCAAGTTCGTCAGCCTCCTTCTTGAAATGTGAAGCCCCAAAACTGAACACAGCAGGACTTCCAAGAGAGATCTGACCGAGGCTGAGTACAGAAATACTGGAGCTTCCCATCTTGAGTCTTAGAGCGCATTCCCACATACAGAAACACGCTGGTGTTTGTGAATGCAAGCAATTTAAAAATGCACCTACGTTCATTCGCACCAGCATGCCACTAGCGCATTCAAGCTACTTTACAGAATGCACTAGTGTGACATTCTTACTACTAACCGATTTATGCGGGGAAAGGTTTCGTGGTGCAGGGCAGGGCAAGGAGCGTCCCAGGAATCCCGTTTGGTGCCTGCGCCTCCCTAGAGCGGACGCAGCCGGCTCAGCCCGTTTAAATGAGCGGCGGCTCATGCGGCTTCGACTCCTGCTGCCTCCTTGTGGGGAGGGGGGAGGGGGGGGGGGAAGAGGGGAGATTAGCTGCAATCAGCAGCTAATGTATACAGAGGATATCATCCTCACCGGAAGGGTGAGTTCCCTAGGTGTGCCATGACAATGCATCAATTCCAGGACTATCATTGGGGGTGGGGGGTGATTTGCAGGGTGCCCTGCAAAAATAATTCTTGTTGAGGTATTTTTTTTTAAAAAAGAAAAAAGTCCAGATTTAAATTGGGTGTGTAAAGTGCCCTGTAAGCAGAGGGCACCCCGCTGAAGACTAGGATCCTCTGAGTATTACAGAGTACATCTGAAACATTAGAGGGTGCATGAAATAATCTGCCAAGGAAATGTTTGCATCTGCTTAGCACAGCCACTTTTAAATTGCATAGGTGCCTGCTTGTGAAAATATCATGTGGAAAGCCAGTGAATCGATCACGTTCTAACGTGTCCTGTTCAGAAGCTAGTCTCTCTTTCCATGGTGGTTTTAAGTGCCATATGCTTCCTACCAGACCTTCCAAATGAGCCATCTCCTAGTTGATTGAGGAACCACTCTGCCTCCAGGATTACTCTGACCCGTTTCGTACGAAGCCAACACTGCTGGTGATTTCGCTCGGATTCACTAGGGGATCTTTCTAACTGTGCTGAGAGGAGATGGGGACAGTTTGTGTCCTCCCAGCTAGCAGCTCTAGGCTCAGCTTGAAGCCTAAGGCTCAAGAAACAGCTTCACCTGTCATGCCTTGGTTGCTGGGGGGTGGGGAGGAGGCGGCAGTGAAGGAGAGCCATTCTCTGCTTGGAGGCCTGGCTTACATTCACCTCATCTCTGATTTTGAACTGCTGGGGTTTCTCAACCTGACCGCTTCACACAAGTGAGAAAGAGGTTCCCGTTCCCGTGTGGCGGGGGCTCCGAGGGTGGGAGCGGGACTTGGCAGCTGAGCGGGGTGTTGCTACTGTAAGGATCTCTGCCCTGCGGTTTGAATGAGACCCCTTGAGCGTGTCCTTCCTTCAGTCAGTGCAACCCCCGGGATCAGAGCCTCCCTGCAGTGCAGACTGGGGGCTCAGCAGGGCGGTAGGTAAAGTGCCGGGCTAGAGAGAGGTTGTCCATTCTACATTCCTCTCTATGGTAAGGGAGGACTTCCTACTTCCATGCGCTTTCAGAGATGCTGTTTCCGATCAGACAGCAAATAGCCTGCGCTTGTCTCTCTATGCGCTTCTATACAGGTAGGTTTGGGCTGCCACCAAAGGCGTTTAAAAAACAAGCGGAAGGATTACTAAAAAAGCGGATGGAGTCATTCCCACATCATTACAATATGGGAATGGAAAATGTGCTTGTTTGCTGTACATGGGAATGTGCTCTAAGACTGTTACGATGAGAAGATTCTTCCAGGTAGAGTTACACCTTACTTCACTTTCACTTTTGACTCATTCACACATAGAGAGCCCTAAACCAAATTTATTCAGGAGTGGGAAGAGTAAAATCAGGAGTATGTGCTCCCCTTCACTACATACTTTGAAGTAACTGCAGTGTGAACCCTTTACTTCAAGGTAAAACCATTGTTTGCCATGACCTTAAGGGGGAGATGGCAAAGTAGCTACTTCTGTTTGCAGTGTGAATGATGCCGAAGTGAAGTAGTCATTCCAATCTAATTAAATAGAAGCATTTACTTTGGTTTAATACTGTTTGTTGGAACGTGCCCTTAGATACGATGCTTCGGTTAATGCACACGTAAATGGCATTATTTGGATTGAAGACTATGGGTGCAATCCTACCACCAGTTTACGCTGGCAGCAGGCGCACTATAGAGCTGGACGGTGGGCACCCAGGTGCACATGCGTCCTGCGCACGTCGCAAGCTGCACGAGGCAATGGTGCGCATCCTCTGCTGCGCCCCCCCAAGCCCCCTCCCGCAATCTGGGAGATGGAGTAGGAGCCATGCCTGTTCCATCCCCCAGGCTGTGGGGTGTGTGGACTTGGGGGGGGGGGGTTTGCAGCAGAGGGGGTGCGCCGTTGCCGCAACCTCAGGCCTGGGGCCAAATGTGACTGGGGTCTCGTTTGTATGTGATTGGCCCATTTCCATGTCCTGGATTTGGACCCTGGATCCAGTTCCTACCCCCAAACACTGAAATACAGAGCTCAGGGGAAGAGAGCAGAGACGAGGGCAGGCACACAAGGGCAGGGGATAGGTCTAGTGCACAGATCCATGATCTGGACCCTCCTCTTCTGGAGCGCTGGCGATCAATGCTTGCGGCACAAGTAAGGGTTGGTGTATGTGGCCCTTATGATTGCACCCTTTGTGTTTTGTTAATGTACTATTGCATTTTCAAAGCAGACACCAAACAGGATACAATTAGAACTGAAACGAGTACCCGATGAAACAGGTCTACCCAACAAATTTCCGGTACCTGAATCGACTCGACCACATTGGGTACTGACTGGTACCTGATTTTGACCTGATTTGGGCACCCAATGTCCTGACATGTTGATTTCCGGTCCCAATTGTTTCATTTTCTGTCCCAATTTTTTCAGTTTACTGATCAGTAATGGGAAAATCAAAAAATTGTTACCAGAAATTACCAATTTTTCAGGTATCCAGGTACCCAATTGGTAATCGAGTAGTCTGTCGTGTACTCAATGCAATACTTGCAAATGTGACTATTACCCGCAGGTAGGTATGTTTCAGCTACAGAATACAATCCTTGGTTATTTTTCCCCAGCAAATGAACGTGGTGTTCTTGAAAACTCTGGGGGTCTATTTTCCTCAGCTACAAGTGCTGTAGCCAGACGCACAGAGTTCACGTAGATACATTTATGGGTAAAGAGTCTCCTTTGGGTGGAGCCCTAATGCTGCTTCATCATCCGAATTTATTGCAAAACTGGCAGCAGCCACTTTGGTACGTTTCCTTGAACTGATAACAACACTACTATGGTGGGAAGCTTGGAATAATATCTACCTTACTGGAGCGGTTTCCATCCAGATTACTGGGGAAGAAGCGTGAAGTCACCCCACATGACAGAGTGTGGTAGCTGGGATTAGAAAAGCAATGTACACTGCTGCTACCTTGAGACACATCTGAGAAGAAAACAAGTCATCACAGAATATTTCGGAAGCTGCAAACGGGCAATATACTTAAGGCAGATCAGGGTCTAAAAGCGAATGAGCATTTTGCTACGCTGCTAGGAAAACCTCGGATCTTAAGTTTTCAGGTACTCTCCTTATCACCCTGCGTGGTTCTTTACTAGTCACAGAATTTTTTCCCCAAGCAGATAAAAATGCTAAATATTTTAGGAATGCAGAGAGTTGTCACCTCTTGAAAATCATCAAGCCAATTTGCTGGCAATAAAATGGCATCGCTAACATTTCTAAAAAACCAAACCAGAAACGCAAACTTCAGAACAGCAAGCCTGTCGCTTCCCTTTGTTCAGAAGAGCAAAAACATCTCAATTCGGGAGTGAAAACGATCGGATAAAAAGACATCTTTAAAGAGACATTCGAGACTGAGCAAAATCATGCAAACGTTTGTATCAAGGAGTGAATCAGACTTCTGGCATCAAAGTTTTTAAAAAAGAAACTTGGCACAGTATTTGCGTTTCAGCTCCACCCAAAAGTATGGTAAGTTAATTGCACTTTGATGGATTTCGTTTGCCCTAATTGCCGACTACATCCTCGTTCACTCACTGGACAGACATTTTTACGGAGACATTTTCAGCAAAGCATCAGCGCTGCCACCAACGGTTTTGCTGCAACCCATGATTTTTTAATATTTTTTTTAGTTTCAGAATAAATGGCTAAGATGCAGGCCTAGATGTTAGAGGATGGGATGAAAAGTTAATACAAATGAAACAATTTCAACAGGCAAAGCTCTGGAAAGAGGAAAGGGGGGTTAGTTTGAAATGTTCCATATTGTGTGTAATCAGAAGAACATGTCCTTTGCTCTGCTGACATCTTGTGGAGATCTTGATTTCATTAAATTTACTGCACACACGCCTGTTGCCAAAGAAATGTTTTTAACTGCCCTGGGGATGTTACAGAAGAGCAGAGGCTGGCTCGGAGAGAAGCAGCCGCACAAAGGAAACTACCCCTTTTGAACATATGGTCAATTCTTGAGCAGCTGTGGGGAACCCGCAAGTTGAATGCGAGGATCTCGCTTTATTTGAAAATAACCATCACTTGAACCTTGAAATAAGCCTACATTTGCAGATCTATTGCCAACAATGTACATTGTACCAGAAAACCTTGACTCCTGACCTAAAGCTCTGACCTACTGTTATTTTGGTTTCATCTCATACAAGGTTTGGTCTACAGTTCTCTCCAATTAACCCCTCCCATAGCTTGAATTACATTAACCGGGCTGGATTCAGAGGAGTGCAAACTGTGTGACCGCAGAGGGCTCCCGAGTGTTATGGGGGCCCCTCAGGGGCTCCGAATACACGGGGTCCATCCATGAACAAACTCGAAATGACAATCTGAGTGTGTGACGCACTGTTGGAAAATATGGCCCCACAGCGTCTCAAATGGGGGAGCTCACGGCAACGAAGGAGGGATCTCCGACACACAGAACCCCCCCAAGTAAACTAGACGTATCAACTTTTGAACTAGGGCTGATGCGGCAGCAGCTTTTACCGCGCCGCGATTCCGTTCTGCTATTTCGGAATTGCCCCCGCCACACCGCGACATTTCTGCGGATATTCTGCTAATTCCGCCGGAATTCTGCAAATCGCGGAATCGCGGAAAAATCGCGGAAAACCACTATTCCGCGATTTTTTGGCGCTGGCGGAATTGCGGAAATAGCGAAAATGTCATGTTTCCACGATTCCACTAAGTTGCGGAATTAAATAAGCGGAACCGCGGAACCGCGGAATGAAACCGCGGAATTAAAGCCTCTGCCATGCCATTCCACTAATTGCGGAAACACTGTTTCCGCCGGAAATAGCTACCGCTGCGAAATTCCGCTACAGCCCTATTTTGAACAGCATCTGTGCCGGCAGGATCTGCAACACAGGGAGCTCCCGAACCCAGAAGAGGATGCTACGTTCAAATGAACCTCAAAAATTATGTGAACGCTTTCTATTTTCTAATAGGGGAGTCAGCGTATGTCCGTCAGACATTTCTACGTTAGATGGGGGGCTCTCACCATCATTTTGCCCCAACTTCCCTGGATCCCTGAAAATTTACCCAGTAACCAAACTCTTCCTCCTAAGTGCAGGGTCCTGTGTTCCGATGGGACCACATGGGAGATCAGAAGCACAGGAAGCTAGGTTTGAACAGACTGTTTAGGTGGGGCAGTTCCACACAGGGCAGATCTGTTGGGATTTTACTGTCTTCCAAAACTAAAACTCCACAACATTTACAACAGGGGGAATGAACTAGAGCGGAAACAGGTTCCTGATTTGGTACCTGCGGGTAATACCGGCATTTTCAGGTGCTGCTTCGAGTATCTGAATCAGCACCCGGATGCAGATTGAGGACTCAAAAAAATTAAATTTCGGTTACTGGTTTTGTGAGTACCTGAAATTACCCCCGAAAAACTGAAATAATACCCCCCAAATTTCCCAACATCGAGGATAAAAAGTTGAAAAATTGGGACAAACCCAGTATGTTGGTATAGTGGTTTGTTGGTATTTTGACATTTTGGTATTTCAGATATCTGACTGAAAACCGGTTTGGGTACCAAAAAACCCCCTGAAATGTTTGCTTTGATTTGAATGCAGAAATTTGACCGGTTATACCCAGGTGTGGGTACTTGTTGCAACTCTAGAATGAACACAACCCAGCCACCCCCATAGGCCTGTAAAACAGACCTGGCGCTGGAGAGAAAGTGTGGCGGCCCCATCAGATAAACAATAGCTCCTGTGAAGCCTTGAACCTGCTTTACAGGGATTGTGCTGGCCAGGATACTAGAGGGTAGTCCCCCCCCACCCCCCCAAGAGCAGCAGGAAGGGATACTTACAACCTGAATTGCATCTAAGAAAGAGAAAACAGATCAGCCCCTGCTTCGTGGTTCACTGAAGTATCAGTCAGCACTGGCTTCCATCCCAGTCCAGCAGCGGAATCCATACTCAGGGCCGGACTTAGGAATTTTGCGCCCCTAGGCCCTTTTCAAGCTGCTGCCCCCAAGCCAAGCCCCGCCCCCATGCTGCGTGTTCATGGGTGGGGGAGCTCCGTTTGAATGATACAGCGTGTGCGCCTGCGGTGACTGGGGGTGCGTGCACGCGCCTGCCTAACACACGTCCCCATGCACGGAACAACTGGGGAAAATAGAGGTTGCTCTGTGGATGCGAGGGGGGGGGAGTGGGGAATGCGTGTGCGGCTGTGCGCACGTCCCTCCCACGCACCAGCACGCTCACGGACCCCCCACCCGGCAGAGCCATGTAGAAAGGGCATGTGAGGAGCCACTCAAAGAAGAACAGAAGGTTGCTGCCTTGTAAACAAGATTCTTTGAGATGGTTCCAAACATTCTCACAAAACCCACCCTTCCAGACCTGCATGGATTTTTTTTTCTTATATTCTTAGAAAGGGTTGGAAGGAACTGTCGTTCTGAGGGGGGAGAGTGCTTTTTATACTAGAGGAGCTCGAGACCCTCACGTGGTCTGTTATTTGAATAGGGTGAGCGTGCAGAACCCAGTTGTGAGAATGTTGGGAGCCATCTCAAAGAACCTTCTTTACAAGGCAACAACCTTCTGATCACTCACGTGGGGAGGAGTTGTTTGGTGTCTACTAGCAGGCAGATGGCAGAGGCAGGTGAGGGATAGGGACCCAGGCAGCAGGCTTCAGCTGCGGGCAGCAGCCTCGGCTGTGCAGGGAGAAAAACAAAAACGGAACAAGGCAGAGCCGGTGCCAGGATTGCTGCCCCCCAGAAAATGTCGTCCAAGGCCCAGGCCTAGGGGGCCTGTCTCTAAGCCCAAGCCTGTCCATACTGATCTGCAGGTGAATACCTCCTCTCTTATTTACATGGTGCCTACACAGGAAAGTCAGCAGCTGAAAGAAAATAGGATTCATGTCTGTACTCAAATCCCATGTCTTGACCCGCACAGTTAAGGCATGTCTGGTTCTGTGGCCCACAAAGGAGTGGTGTAGCCATCACCATGTCCGAATGCCTTTGCCTTCCTCAACTCAACAGGCTGTGGATAGGGCTGAAACTCGATCTTCTCAAGCTTATCAATGGGAAATCAAGAAAAAACAAGAATCGAGAAAAGCTCCAATCTTGACAATTTCTCATTGAGATTTCCCCCCTGGGTTTAAACAACAACAAATAAGAACTGCGCATGCGTGAAATGGCCACTGATGCCCTTCTACGCACGCACAGCCCTTTTCCAAAATGGAGCCAGTAGCGTCACTGCCATTTTGGAAAAGGGCAGCCTCTCCGCACATGTGCGGTGGCCATTTTGGAGATGTGAAGAACAGCTGTCCCTCCTGGAAAAGGCTGCGCATCCGCGGAATGACCTGGCAGCCACTCTGCGCACGCACGGGGTCTTTTTATTAGCAAGATTCTCACAAGGATCGTGAACCGTTAGCGAGATCCCGGTGAGATCTTGCTAATGGCTCTCTATTCTTGTGAGATTCTTGCAACAATCAAATTGATTCTTGTTTCAGCCTTAGTTGTGGACCCCTTCGTAGCTGGGTAGACTGGATGGAGGTGACTTGGGTGTCATTTTCTGGCTCTCTGGTCCATCTAAGGGGCTTGCTGAGCATTCGGAGGTGAAGAGTGGGCATCAGTCACTAAAGTTGACTTTAAGCCACTAAAGCTTGGGGGAGTAAGAGGAAGAAGGAACTAGCTGATGTGGGGTGATGGGTACAGAGATGTTAGGCGGCCACACGTGTAACTTCACAGAATGCTTGGCTGAAACGAACCCCCAGGAACTCCTCTTTGCGTTGGCGGGAAATCTACACAGCGACAGAAGGATTTCTAGCCCATCAGTCCCTTTAGGACAGTTCAGACATGTTTTCTTGCCACTACACAGAGACAGGGTGAAAAAAAAATCCTGCTTTTTTTGTAACAGACTGTAAAGAAGGCTGGCGGCTTCTGCTGAGTCACTAGTTTCTCCCAGGATAAAAGTTCTGATCACATGAGAAAAATTCAGAAACAGTGTCCCATGTTTGTCTGAAGAGAGGATACCGGAGAAACCAAATGTATTATTCTCCAGTCACAATAATGAATCCCAGACACTTCTACAACATCTCCCTTCCATATCCCCTCCTCTATCTGCTGCTTGGTGCTGGCACTCCAGACGTTATTCAAGTCACCCAGAAAGAGGGCACGGACATCACTTCTGAAAGGTGTTTATGATAAGGAATCTGGAAAGTAAGTCCTATGAGGAAAGGTTGTAAGAACTGGGTAAATTTAGCCTACAGAAAGGAAGATTAAGGAGAGACATGATGAGGGTCTTCAAATATCTAAAGGGATACCACTAAGAAGATGACAAGGAAACTGTTCTACATTGCTAGTGGACAAGGCTAGAAATAATAGGATCAAATTAAAATAAGGCAGATTTTGGTTAAATATCAGGAAAAGCTTCCTAACAATAAGAGCTGTGCTGCCAAGGGCGCTTGTAGGTGCTCCAATTCAGTTTTCAGAAAGAGCATGAACAACCAACTGTTGGGGATGCTGTAGTTGTGGACATTCCGTGTCAAAGCAGGGGAGTGAACTACATAGCCTTTGAGACACGTCCAGGTCTATTGATGTTCCACCCATGCATTAGATGTGTTTCATGCTGCGGCCGATCGAAAACAGGGACCTCATACACATGCAGCAGAGTTGGGAGGTCACCTGTCCTGATAAACTCTTTTGACTGTGCAGGTGGCTCAAGAGCAGGGCTGAGATGAGCAGCTAAATTGCTGCTCACAAGAAATTTCACTATATCGGGAACCAAAATGGATTTCCCGACAGCTTCCGGATACCGATGCGATTTCTTGATTCTCGCAATACTGTGAGACACCATCCTGATTTCCCGACTTTTCATTTACCACTTACAGCGTACTGTTCATTTACCACCTACCGCATTGCCAAAGGTACTGTTTTATAGGGATGGGACTATCGACGAATTATCGGTTACCGGTTTTATCGGTATCAGATGAATCCAATATTGGATTTATCGGTATTGGTATATCGGTTTTTTAACATTGCTGATTTTTCAGATCTTTAACATTGTGTCCATTGTTAAAATGGCCGCAATGTTAAAGATCGGCAATGTTAACAAAAGATATACCGATTCTGATATTATCAGTATTATCAGATTAATCCGATATCGCCAATTATTGGCATTATCGGATTAATCCAATACCAATAGTCCCATCCCTACTTTTTTACTTCGGTGTTTGTTATTTCCGCATTTCTGAGCCAATCACTGTGCAAATAGCCCACAACCGTAACCTCCTATCCAGTGCCTCCAATCAGAATTGTTGTTCCCTTTGCTTTGACCAATCTGCAACTGGATTGTAGATTAGTAAAGGAATCTGCGTACCAGCCAATGAGTGACAAGGAAGTACAAAGGTAAATGGAGTGCAAGAAATGCAGTATTGCATCGGTATTACGTCTTGGGACTTGAAATGAACAGCAAAGAGGTAAACGGGATCCTGGTAAGCAAAACGTTGGTAAATCGAGAGACAAAATGTTGGTCGAGACATTACCAAGTACTGAGAGGTTCTTGGTTCTACCAAGATGGCATCGGGAACCAGGATTTTGATGAGATTTCTCACTTTGGCAAAATCTCATTTCAGCCATGCTCAAGAGGTAGGCCGTCATGCAGGGTTGGTGGAAGTCCTGTGGCACATTGATATGGAATGGAGAGGATAGAGAAATCAGTCTACAGAAATTCAGTAGCTTGGCCGCTTACGTTTTATTTTGAGCCACCAGAGTCCTCAGTCTTTGAAGACTGTGTCTAGGTGGCCAGGGATGAAAGCTATGTCTGCTCCCAACACTAGCTGCCCTTTTTTGACTTGAAGATGTATGTCCCCGTAGAAGGCCATTGGGTTCGCCTGGGGTTTTCTCCATTTATGGCAAATCCAAGAAAAAGGCTGAATGGTACAGTTCTCACTCTGCTCTCTGCATGGACTGTGACCCGGGCAGTCTGCCCAGGAAATCCAGACCTCAGCAAGATTCCTCTACTTAGTTTCCAATCTGTAAGATGTGCCTCTTGAAGCCCCTGGGTGCCACATAAATGAGGTATAAAACCACACAAATAAATTACATTGATTACAGCTCATAAATACATGGATTCCATGTCAGTGGGGAAGAAACAATGAATGGTGTCCCTGTACAGAGAATACAGGAAGGTTCAGTCATCTCATTGCTGACCTTTGAGCCACTCTGCTGGGGTTGGTTTTTTCAGACAGACATAGCCCTGCTCTTCAGATCCTGGGATAGCAGCAAATGGTGACATACCAAACTGTTCTGTTCTCTGGCCAGCTGACCGGGCAAGCCTTCTCTGCCAACTCTTCATTTTGACTAGAGATGAAATGAGTACTCGCAAAAACAGTTATACCCGTCGAATTACCAGTACCCGAGTCGACCCCCAAAATTTCAGGTCGTTTTTTGGTACCTGAAATGTCATTCAATTGGGTATCCAAATGAACCAAACACCAATTTCATCCTGATTTTTCAACTTCCAGACCCAGAATGTTGACTTCTAGTCCTGGAATTTCCAGGAATTTTTCAGTGTTTTTTTTAAGGATTTTTTTTTTAAAAAGTTTTTGAGAAATTTCAGGTACTCAGAAACTGAAATATGGGATTTTGGGTACCTGAAAACCAATCGAGCACCAATTCAGATACCTGAAACGGACTCGAAATGTCAGGTATTCCCTGCAGGTACCAATTTGGGTACCGGTTTCAGCTCCGATTTTGAGCTAATGTCCATGGTAGCTTGTGTCCACCATGAGTAAAGTCAAAGGAAGAAGGAGAAGGGAGACGAGATCAGATGAAATCTGAGAGGCCCCATGTTAAAATGAGTCCATGGCAAGAAAACCAGAACTGCTGTTTTAGAATCGGACAAAGAACTTCTGTCAAATTGGAGTGGGTTCAGAGGACTGGGTGACAAAATGATAAAGGGCCTGAATGCAAGTCTTATGACGAAAGGTCAAAGGAACCAGGTTTGTTTAGCCTAGCAAAGTGAAGACTAAGGGAGATAGGATCGCAGTCTTCAAATATGTAAAGGGCTATCACCAAGAAGATAGCAAAGAACTGTTCTGCACCATACAGAGGGAAGGACTAGAAACAAGAGGCTCAAGTTATAGGAAGGGAGATTTCGGTTAGACATTAGGAAAAACTTCCTAACTGTAAGAGCCGTGCAGCAATGGGCTGAGCTCTGTACTGGGACCAGTGTTCAATATCTTCATCAATGATCTGGAAAAGGGCGTTAAGAGTAAAGTGATCAAATATGCAGACGACACCAAGTTATTCAAGGTCGTTAAAACACGAGCCGACTGTGAAGAACTGCAAGAGGATCTTGTGAGACTGGGTGACCGGGCATTTTAATGGCAGATTAAATTTAATGTGGACAAGTGCAAAGTGATGCACGTAGGGAATAATAATCCCAACTATGTGTACACAATGCTGGGTTCTAAATTAGGAGTAACCACTCAGGAAAAGGACCTTGGAGTCCTTGTGGCCAACACACTGAAATCCTCAGCTCCGTGTGCGGCGGCCGTCAAAAAAAGCAAACAGAATGTTGGGAATTACTTGGAAAGGGGTAGAAAATAAAACTGAAAATATCATAATGTCCCCTCTATAAATCGATGGTGTGACCGCACCTTGAGGACTGTGTGCGATTCTTGGTCACATCTCAAAATAGATAAGAGTAGAACTTGAAAAGTTGCAGAGAAGGGCAACAAAACGGATCAAGGGTTTGGAACGGCTTCCATACGAAGAGAGGTTTGATATAGGTTAGGGCTGTTCGGCTTGGGAGAAGAGAAGACACAGGGGACATGATAGAGGTTTATAAAATCTTGAATTGAGTGGAACAAGTAGATAGGGAACCTTTATTTACCCTCTCAAATAGCACTAGAACTAGGGGACACGCCATGAAACTAACTGGTGGCAGATTTAAAACAAATAAAAGAAAGTATTTTTTCACTTAATGCACAGTTAAATTATTGAATTTGTTGCCAGAGGAGGTTGTCAGCGCCAGTAGTATGGCTGGGTTTAAAAAAGGCCTGGATACGTTCTTAGAGAATCGGTCCATTAACAGCTATTAGCCAAGTAGATGACGAGCTGGGAACTTCTTACTGTCGGGAGCAGGGAGTGATCAGCAGGGAATGGATCGCCCATTGTGACTGCTGGTACTTCTCCCATGCGACTGGGATTGGCCACTGTCAGAGACAGGATGCTGGGCTTGATGGACCATTGGTCTGACTCAGTATGGCACTACTTACGTTATTAATGGAACAAGTTGCCTCGCGAGGTTGTAGGCTCTCTGTTATTGGAGGATTTTAAAAAAAGACTGGACAGCCAGCTGTTGGTGATGATGTCATTGTGGACATCCTGCATCAAAACAGGAGGTTGGACTAGAGGACTCTCAAGGTTTCTTCCAACTCTGTGCATGAAATCAAGTCCAGGACAGCTGGTTCATGCTGTGTCATCTGATGGCCAGGCCTGCTTCCATGTGCGCCTCAGCCATTGACACCAAGAAAGTGGAAGCACTTCCCACACAAAAGAATCGTCCTCAGAGGGGGCTTGACTAACTCCTGGTAGCCATGGGGACTTCATCAGAAGAAAAAGCAGTAGGCTGCAGATCCACAAGTGTCCTTCTGCCGTAGAGAGGGAAAGGGGGTAACGAGAGCTGGTGAAAACCAACGTGGCTGGGTCTGCAGCCATGATGCCTCCTGTTACAGAATCACAGATGCGTAGGGTTGAAAGGGCACTCGGGGGTAATCTCCTTCAACTCCCTTCATCTACGCTAACCCCCTAACCTTGAGTGCATGCCCTCATCGAAGGCTTCTCTGCCTACGGCATGGCAGACAGGTGCATGTCCAGCTGGATTTTGAAAACATCCAAGGAGGAAGATTCACTCTAAGAGACCAAGCTCCAAATCATTTAAGAAAGAGTGGAACGAACCTTGGAGAGATTCCCTGCTTAAGCAGAAGTATCATGATGCGGAACTGTGGCCTGGCTCCCCTGCAAAGGAGAAGAATTGAAAGCTTCGCTCTGCAGCCCCCTATTCTAAATTAGGACTGAGAGGAAGAACCCCCCTTCTCTCCCCACCCCAGCCTCAATAAGCCATACAGAACAGATGCCCCATCTACCACAGTAGACAAGAAAACCAATATTAAATTCCCATCTATAACATTACTGGAGCTTTGATTTCACCCAGGTGGGTCTCCTGTAACTGGTAAGGGGATGCGTTGCTGTGGTCTGAATTGTGGAGAGGGGCTTTTGGAGGATGTGGAAGAAGGTGGGGAATCCTCATCTTTTCCAAAGCAAAAGACACCATGGGTGATTTCAGAAGTGACGCGTTCCAGTTCACCACAGTGAATCCCACCCCGGTGTGAATGGCTGTGGTGACATGTGCAGCCCCAACAGAAGTGACAGAATCGTGACCACCGCGCCCAGGGGCAATCAGAGGGTATTTTCAGACGTTACGAGATCACGCTCAACCACAGTGAACCACGCTCAAACCCGCGGCGGGGCCAAAGGGCCCTGAACGTCTGTTCGGCGCACGCCAGATGTTCATCACGCTCAATATGCACATGGGGCCAATTTCAACCACGCTTCCCGGGCTAGCCGGGGGAAGGTCCCGGGAAGCGTAGTCAAACGGACCCCCACCGGGAACCAACCAAAAGTAACGTCTGGACGCCAATCCCCACGCGGAACCAAACGAAACGAGCCCCAGCCGGGGACAAGGCACGCAGCGTCGCTGCCGGGCAACCAGCAACAACACAACCGCCGGAGGGAGATTTAAAGCGAAATCGGCAGCAAGCAAGCGTGGCGGGATGGAGCGAGGAGG